>JASDQU010360180.1:443-11808 GCA_032191745.1 Picea mariana | reverse complement strand
TGGTTTATTGCGTCTGAAGTCCCTCTCTGGAAGCCCTACCAACCTAGAATCACTGACTGTGGACTTATACCACTTAGGTCGTGGCCTAGTAATCTGCTCTTGGGGAACTGCATCATGTTGCTCCTCCTCATCATCAACTCTCTCATGATGATCTTGTCCAACAGTCTCCCTCTGAACACATGTATCATGTGTCTACTACTGTGATCCTGTCTTCTGACTCTGTGTCTCCTGCTCCTGGACTCCTGTACTCTGTCCCTGTTGGTTCTCTACACTTGCTGGCAAATCCTTCGATCTCCTCAATGCACATTCCTCCTCGAACTACACATCTCTACACACAATAACCTTCGTGCGTGCAGGCACATAGATCTTGTAGGCTTTGGAAGCCTCACTGTAACTAACAAGTAACCCCTTCACCGTTGTAGGGTCCAGCTTTGTCCTCTTCTCTAAAGGGACATGTTAATAACATACACTGCCCCAGATGTGAATATGACTCACATCTGGCCTAGTACCTGAAAATGTCTCCTCAGGTGTTTGCTTCCCCAAAACTGTGTGGGGACTCCTATTCTGCAAATATACGGTTAATGTTTAAGCCATTATTATAGTTCTTTGCATTTCAATAGATAACAGCAACATAAAGACAAGATCACTGAGAAATACACAATCACAAGAGACACAGCATTTATCCTGGGAAACCCTCTAGGGGAAGAAAACCCAGCAAAACTTCCCTATTATAGATAGTCAATACAATGCCAAGAGATAACTCAAGCTAATACAGAAGATCCTCTCCAAAAGATGCGCCACTCTCTCTCTTTCTTCTCCAACTGCAATTCTGAACTTGTCTCTCAAAATGAGCAAGTGAGTTGTGTGTCTAAGTGAGGCGCTGGCCTCTTTATTTATACAAGACTGGCATGTGTGAAGTGTCTCTTCACTGGCAATGCCGACTTCTCAAACTGGGTGGTTATAACCACCTTTAATATATTCTGGGGCCTCTTTAATATCTGTTGGGGCCGACTTCTTATTCTGCCTATTATAATTATCATTTGACCAATCCGCAAAAGGGGATTTGGTCCTATTACGATAGCCGACATGATCAATCCACAATGGGGATTGATCCAATGAATAATATATCAAATAATAATATGAATACACTTTGCGGTTACATTATTTCAACACTCCCCCTTAACAAGAAGGGTATTCTTCAATAGCATCAGGAGAGAGAGAGGTCTGCATCATCAGCGGCATCAGGAAGGCATCATCATTAATATCATCTTGGAGAACTGACTGGCATATCTATAAATCATCAGAAGTTTTCTTCATTGGCAGGCATCGTCATTCTCAAATGAATGCAATCATCATCTGCATCAATATGGATTAGTATAAAACTAATACATCATCATCATCACAGCACAAGGTTGGCTCATCATCATCATACTAGAATGGCTTTACGTCACAACTATCAAGCCGGAAGAACAGTTCTAGTCTCGTCTCATAGTCTTGCTTTACGTCACAGCAATAAGGCTGGAAGCAAGATACTCGTCCTGCTTTACGTCACAACCATAAGGTCGGAAGCAGGATGCTAGACTGGCTTTACGTCACAACTATCCAGTCAGAAGCACAGTGCTAGCCTCATCTCATCATCTTGCTTTACGTCACAACCATAAGGTCGGAAGCAAGGTATACATCCTGCTTTACATCACAACTATCAGGTCAGAAGCAGGATACTAGACTGGCTTTATGTCACAGCTATCTAGTCGGAAGCTCAGTACTAGTCTCATCACATCTTCTTGCTCTACGTCACAACCATAAGGTCGGAAGCAAGGAACACGTCCTGCTTTATGTCACAACCATCAGGTCGGAAGCAGGGTACTAGACTTGCTTTACGTCGCAGCTATACAGCCAGAAGCATAGTACTAGTCATATCACATCATCTTGCTTTACGTCACAACCATAAGAGTAGTCTTGTAGATCTATATATGTGGTTAGCTAGATAGGGTGCACGTATTTCATCGTATTAGTTTAACCATCAATATTATCTATTGTATGCATGTCATTGTGTTAGATCTTGCAGGTTTGGCTTCAAGGGTTTCATTAGGGATGTCTCAAGGAAGAGTCCTCCTTTGAGATTCACATACACTCCTCTCTTTCTCTATCTATTGCTCTTTCTCTACATGATTTCATTCCATACATATTTTCAGCTAGCTTAACAGAGTTTAATGGTCATCATAATATAATCTTTTTATCAAAAAAATTCAAGAAAATTTTTTCCCTAAAAGGCAAAAGTTTGTCTTCACTTGTATTGTTGTGTGTAGCATTTCTAGCAAGGATACCTTGCTGGTTTTTGCAGGTTTCAGATCTGGTTGAAGGGGTTTCGCTACCCAAAAACGTCCACACAACACTCCAAGACCCTCCTACAAGATTGGTAGCTATTTCTCAACCCTCTCTTTCATTTCTAGGGCTTCTTGTGCATAGATATTCCTCTTTGCTTGCTGATTTAGTGGCTCATTGGTGTAGGAGGAGTGGTACGGCCTCCTCCCACGTATGAGCCTTGGGGTAGCTTAGGTTAAGTGTAGATCTTGCATTTCCTTCAATTCTTGGCACCTTTTGAGCTAGGACGTGGGGTTTGGTAGATGTTGGGCATCTCCCAAACCTAGGACGTGGGGTAGTAGTTTGTTTGGTTGGTTTGCTTGCTTGCTTCTTTCCTTAGCTTATATTCTTTGCTTGTCCTTCTTTCCCTTCGTCAAGTCATTTCCAAGTAAAACAAGCTTAATAATTGCCTACCTATTGGGAGAGGAATACCCCAAGTGGTAAGGCTAGGGTTTTAAGATGTGTTATTGATCTCTAATGCTTAATGGTTTTAAAATACTCTAGATCTAGATCTTACACACATCAATCCTTAGTTTAAGTCTATTGGGCATAATCAACTTAACTAGATTTACTTGCATGCTTAAGCTTCTTAAAGATTGATCTTTCTTTTACATGCCTAAATCTAATACTTTGAATGCTTAATGCTTCAATAGTTAAGTGAATGGTTTCCTTTTCATGCTACAATATCTTAAGGCCATTTGCCAACACACTTGAAGTAATGTTCATTGGATAAGTTGATAGTATAGGCAATGCTTAAATCTTCTCTTCTTTCTCACACTTAATGCTTGGATCTTAATGCTCTTAATCAACATAAGATAAGTGTGTTAGTTTTTCATATCTTGTTGGGCTAGTTACACATGCCCTTGTGATTTGATTTCAGACATAGCAAGCTACATGTTAATGATCTAGTGCATGTGATGAACTAAATCTTGTTTCAGCCATCTTCTTTTAATGTTTTACATGTGTTAATGCTCTTTACTTTATAAGCTTAAGTAACACACATGTAAGTTGAAGTGAGTTTCGGCCAAGGCAATAAATCACATTTTTAAGGCACCTTAAAATCATCAAAACACTCTAAAATACACCTAAAAGTCTACCTAATTGATATACTAACTTAATAGACTTAATAGGGTACCTTAGACCACCATCTTCACCATCTAAAACGGGGATTGAGGAGGGCAGCGGAAGGTGATAGGCCGGGGATGGTCTCACGGCACAAAGGAGTGTCCTTTCTATAAAAACTCAATCTTTCGGGCTGACTGTGACAGCTAGGGTTGGCCTCGTTGCCATACTATCTTGAGCATCCAGCAGCCATTTGGCAATAGGGGAAGGAGGCTTCGGTGAAACACTTAATAAGGGTAATTAAAACTTTTCAATATTAAGAACCCTTAATCATTTAATAACCTTGGGCTTAATCATCTAATAAATACTTTGTGGGTTTAATAACTAAGGGTGTTGATAGCTTGATCATCTTAATGCACTTGAGCTTTAATCTTTAAATCTTCTAAAGTGTCTTTGTGGATGGGTTGATGATGAACTTGATATGTTGGTGATGAACTCGTAGATGTGATGATAATGCCTTGATCTTCTTATATCCTGCACATACATTTAAAGGTAGTTAGCTTGCTCATTGTATCCTAGCATTCTTTATTTGTAAATCTTGTATCTAATATTCATTGGATTTAATTATTCTTTTGTAAGTATCTTGTAATCATATTTGTAACGAAACACCCTAACCTCTAGTTGACCCCTTGCCCAACCTTAGGCACTAGTCTTAGTTGCCCTAGGAAAAGGCTTGCTTGACATACTAACCCTTGCATCTTGCATTGCTGCCTTAGCATCTTAGGGTAGATCCCCTCTAACCTTAAGAAATTAAAATCAACTCTTAGAACCTAAACTTAAAACTTATCTAGAAACTAGGGACTACCCCCCTTGGCTTCCCTAGGAGTGAGCCTAGACGGAAGAGGTTCAAGTCAAAGTGACAGCGTGGGCTTTGAACCTAGGCATTGTGCCTCCAAGGACACACTAAGTGAGCAGGACTTAACTCACGTTTGCAAGTGTGTATAAGGACGGCTAAAGTACTGACTAAGCAGCTCTGATTAATGAAGAAAATAAGTCACCCTTCTCTTTAATACATGATGAATGTTTGAATGTATGAGAATTATTTCGTTTGATCGCTCTCAAGAGTTTTTACATTCAAGTTTAAAATTATTGTATCAGTAGCATTCATCATTGCAATTGCACCGCTGATATTCTGCTCATTTCTCCTTCCTCTTCCACATCACCCAAGCAGACTAGGGCACCTATCACAATAAAATTAGATTTAAATTTTGAGTTTCAGAGCTGATTTCGAACAAGTCAATCGCAGATTTGAAGAATTTGATAGGGGTATTCCACTCGAGTCAGAAAGGCACTAAATCAAAAGCAAGAGGGATTGTGTGCGTGACAGAGTCACCCTCCCTAAATTGTCCAATCAAAACCCCTTGAGGCTGATATTTCGAAGGATAATTCCGAGTGATAACATGTTTTATAGACAGTATACAATGATGTTTCCTCTACTTGCAATGATAACACAATTCAAGATAGGGGGGCTCTTTAAATACAAAGGTTCTATGTACACAACAGTTGGGGAACATAACCATTCACCAAACTAAATAGGAATTTCCAATAAGGACTTCTTAATGCTGTTTAGATAATGTTGACCTCATGACTTCATCGCAATCCACTTATAAAGTAATAAAGTACATCATGATATAATAATAATAGTTTTGTTGACCATGTGTATGTCAATAAAGACTAAATAGAACATGGTAAGTATTACACGGCTTCTATTTTTCTCTTTTCTAGGTTGAAAATTTTGGCTGTTTGGGCAGAAAAGCAACTCAAAAAACAATCAACCACTTTAACAAGAATTTCTAAACATCATGTAAAGGGAAAAGTCATAACCTCAGTTAAGGATTTTCCTTCTTTTAGTGTCTCTGCAGCAAGTGTGCTATTATCTTCCAAGCGTATGACGTGCTTTGACATGTTATGCTGCAAAAGGTTGCACGCATAACCTATATTTATTGCTGTTTCCATCTTGTCTCCAGTCAAAACCCAGATTTTGATTCCAGCATTTGCTAGATTATGAATAGTCTGAGGAACACCAACCTGCAAATGCCATATCTAATATTTCAATCCACCTGCCCACCGCAATGATATCTCACTACTGTAAGATATAACATCACTATGCAAGATAACTCTACAATTCAAAAAATTCAACACATGAGAAACCATAAAACCAAAGAATAGTCATAAGTAAAAGCATGGATACGATTACTATTTTCCTTGCAGTAGATATACCAATGACTGTTTTTATATCAGTCCATGCATCAAGTTGCTCAAGGAGAGAAACAACAGAAATATATGGAAAGCATGCAGACAAAATGTTATAAAGAAGACCTTTGTTACTAACTAACTTCTAAGAAGATTCTTTCTACATCGCATGCAAAGAAATCTATTGAAGGAAGAAATATGGACAACATTTCCAAATTAATGGCACAAATAAAGGCACGATATTACCACCATGTCAGTGTCAAGGACAAAATTGCTTATGCTCAGAGATCTCCTTTAAGACAAGATACCAGATTTGTAACAGAGAGACAAAAGCCAAATTTGATCATTGTTATAATCTGAGAAATTGCATAATTTGCCTCATAATTGCATGTAGAAGTTTATAGTTACATATGGAAGTAACTGCCCAGAAGGGAAAATTGTGGTCAACAAACAACTATTCGCTCAGAGGCACAAGAAGGTATTGGCTCACAAGGTTGATTAACTACTGTTTGATTCTAAATTATGGTTTAGAACATTTAGGCACAACTAACTGCAGTAAATGAAGGTTAAGAAACAAGAGCCAAATAAGACTTCCTTCATACGGACACGATGGCCATGTCATATCCAGGGGGCTAGTGGAAATGGCTCCACATTGGAAGAGCTCCACAGTGGGTTGCAACTCAGTTGCATATGAGTTAAAAAGCTGTCCAGGTCTAGGAAGTATATATAACCACCCAACTGGACTGGAATTGATGGATTTAAACTAGTTCATCCAATCAAACTTAACACTCTCTTCTTCTTCATCTGCAATAGTTTCTCCTCCCTTTCATGAATACAAGTCTACAACATTGAAAATGGGTGAACTATCAAACTCCTCTGGCAACTTGTTAACACTGGATTTGCCTAATTTAAATTAAGTATCAAGTACATGAATGCAAGCTAAAGGGAGATTAAACATGTTCTGGCAGACTTGTCCATAGCTTTTGATCAACAAAAGCACTTATATTCTCAACATGCATAGGTTGCTTGATTATCAAGCAATCTCAAGGAAATCGTGTTGCAATTGTTCAAGAAGAATTCTACAGTGATTATGAGTAGAACCCAGAATTAGGCATCACCTACCAGCGACTTTCAGAGAGAGCAACCTGGGTTTCAAATCATAAACTGAATGTGATTCTTCCTGGCCTCATAACAGAGTTCTGTAATGCAGAAATGGACTCTCAACTCAGGAACAACAGGTTTGAGTGACTATCAGCTTTGGTATGCTGATTATTTCATGCAATAAAGTGTGTAATCTCAAGGCCTTTCGCCTTCTTTTGAAGTTTATTTGACAGCAAAAGTAGGGGNTGATTAATCCACAATGGGGATTTAATCCAATAACAAAATAATAAGAATGCTCTTCGCAGTTACATTATTTCAACAAGGGGCACCTTTGGAGAGTCGATGTGAGCATAGTGAAGCCAATTCTTATTGGAATTTCAACATGGGGCCTGTTATCCCCACTTTTTAGGGATAACTAGGAGATCATGTCTCGAGGCCCACAGATCCTAGACATGGAGTACCAAGAGCAGGATTGACCTAAGCATGGCCCTGGAGGGCCCACCTTTTCTTCTTCCATTGTCTTTGTCTTGTCAGCAGCAGCAGCAGCATCCATCACCATTGGCTTGGTCCGGTATCAGAGGAGGTTCTTGCTCCATGAGGTAATTGGTCCAGTTATCATGGTATGTGTCACCTTTGATCATTAAAACCTTTAAATATATGCATCTGATTCCTTTTATCTCTAACAACTGCTTGGATCTTACATTTGCCCACTTGACCATGTTTGGGGGGATTGACAGGGTGTCCTAGCAAGCCTTCGTCCATAGGTTTTGGTTTGCCACTTGTGGGGACTTCTGAAAGGCCATCGTCCACTCCCATCATAGCACCACTATTTCATCTTATTTCCCACTCATTTGTCCCACTCCCCTTGTCCGGGCATTGGGTTGACCTATTTTTAGGATTGCACCTTATCTCGTGGGAAGAAGGAGCTAAAGGCCCAAAAGGTAAAAGTAAGTTGGTAAAAGATAAAAGCTTAAGAATAAAACCTCGAGATGCTTCGCCCAGGGATCCCCAAGAAAGCAATAAAAGGCTTCTCAGCAAGAAACTAGAGGGACTCAGAAGAAAATAATAAAACAAGACCTAGTCAAAGGATAGGGGGTCTCATCACGAGCCAGCCTATTAGGTCCATGGGTACCTAGCAGTATGACATTGCCACCAACTGGTTACCACGCTAGGGCAGTGACTCTTGGCTGCATGGCCAAGGGAAAGGGGGTCTCATCACGAGCCAGCCTTTCATTTCTGTGAAAATACTTGTGGGTAACCCTGCCACCACTAGTCACCACACCAGGGCAGTGTCCCCTGATTAGCTCTTGAACAAAAAGAAAAAGAAAAGCAATAAAAGAATAAAGGCAAGAATGGGCTTGGAAAGAGTGCATCTATGACAGGTACAGCTCGCCTTCTACAAAGGCACCCACAGATAACACATTGCATCCTTGGCCCTCACTGCACCCACTCACATGGTTTTGATGAGTTTTTCTTCTGGGAACTCACCTTTTCCGATGGACACTAGCCCAATAGAACGTTTTGTCTTTTCCTCCAGATTTGTAATGTCTTTGAGCTATTGATAGATGTATTAGGGATTTTATGCATATGTTTAATAATATTAATGATGAAATGTGATTGACATTGCTATGATCCCTGTGACTGATGAGCCCATGGAGGGCGTAGCTTTTAAAGTGCAGGACCATGCCCGGCGGACAGGTACCATTTGAACCGGTACACATGGGGAGATGATCAGTTCGGACCTCCATGGGGCTGAAGAGCCCACCAGATGGATACTGAGACCCCACCATGGGGCAGAGATGAGACAGAGATAGATCAGTGTCTTGCACCGGAGAAGAAGAGGACGTTCCACCAAAGGCACCCCGCCAAAGCTTGACCTAGGGGGATTTGCCCTTTTTCAGTGGAACGTTGGCCTTGGAAGGCCTAGGACGTCACCCATCATAGCCATAATGTCATCCAGCAGTATGGACATTTTGGGAGGCAAACTGGGCAGTATTGGCACGTGTGGCAGGTTGGAGAAGCCCAAGGAGGGCTAACGTTTTGCTCCAGGATGCCCCATTTGCCCTAGAAGGGGCTAATGCCTCCCTTAGAGGGGCTTCTTATCTCCTTATAGCTCAATTAGGGTTTTAATTTGACAATTTAATGTAAAACAGTATGATTTTGATATTTTGGCCTTGTCGGCCTTTTACCTGACCTAAAATGTAAAATTAGGTCAAGGTTTTGTATAAATGAGGGATTTTCACTCTCATTTTATCATCACAATTGACTCACTCATTAGTGAGGTCTGAAATTTGCGCCCTATCTTAGGCATTTGGCTGATTTAAGGAAGGCGCACTTGTTGAAGGAAGATGTTTTTTGGCATATTTTGGCAATTCTCTTGAAGGAAGGTGTTACAACTAGGGTTTGCATACTATTTCATGGTGATATGTAAGTGTTTTTTCTGCAAAACTTCTTGAATGAATGGTTGTAGTTTTATATTCTTGCATATGTTTATAATTTGCTGATTAAAACCCTAGGTGACAAGCACACAAGTAGGTCCTTGTCTCATGTCCCCTAATAGAGAATTTTCCAACCATTGAAGAGGAAAAGAGAGCCTAGCCGTAGCTACACTCCTTTCTCCTCTTCCCCTTTGCTAGCCTTACCTGTTTGAGCTCAAGAAGGAGAAGACGTCCCAGGCCTAGGTCATCTACACTTAGGGTCGTTTTTCTTCTAGGGTTTGATGATAGAGCCTTGTTGTAGCAACACTCTCCCTCATTTGACTCTCTTGTCTTGACTGTATCTTTCATGCTAGTCGTTTTTTCCATCTAAGGAAGGAGGAGAGAGCACGAGGCCTTGCCATAGCAACACCGGAGTGAGCCTCTCTCCCCTAGGGTTTTGTCTCTGAGGCCCTGCCATAGCAGCACTTCAGAGCTCTTCCCTCCAGTACTTAGCCGTCCTCCTTCAACCCTTGCGTCCTCCTTTTATTTGACTCCATTTTACCCTAGAACGCACTGATCCTAAGACCTCTAACATTGAAGTGAAATTGATCAAAACAACTCTCAAACCCTTTGAAATCTTAAACCCTAACTACACTAACCCTAGCTCTAGCTAACCCTACTAACCCTAGTTGCTGATGTCATCATTGGTTATTACATCTTTAATGAAGTAACGTTTCATTTTGTGAGAAATTGAATGGTAGTTAAAGGCATTAATTGAGTTAAGTATTGATTTGTTGCATTGAATGCCATATCATTCTAGTATTTATTGGTGAAGTGACATTACTTTTATTGCTATTTTGTAAACATTGACTTCGTCAACATTTACTTTCAAATTGCTTATATTGAATATCAGATAGTCTTTGATATATATGAAGTACTAACCAGAGCCTGCATATATCAGTTTATTGTTGCTTTGTTCTCGGGCAGGGACTCTACTTGGTTATCTTTGTTGGCTATAAGCCGGACTATCTGTTTTGGTGGTGATCTGTGAAGGGGGAAACTTGTCATTATTTGATTATCCTTTAGCCTCTTCAAAACCCCAGGTCATCGGGGACGTCTCCCCTGGGCCCTACCTCCCTAAAGAGAAAGAACCTCCCCATCGTGGTGACATTGGGTGGGATAGGTTCGTGTTACGCCAGTTTGGCCTCCTACTTTATAGCCTTTCTTCCCAGCTACAAACTGTGTGATAAGGGCCGACCTAAATTTGTTTTGGATGGTGTTACCGCCCAAATTGTATGTAATGAAGAAAGCCCTAATCCACAAGGTACAACCCGAGGGCAACCTCTAGGAAGGTCACCACTATCACCTCGACAACCTATCCTCTGCAGCTTTAGGCTGGCTCTCCTCTAGCTCAAGGGGGGTATTCCCTATTAGAATTACTAAGACCAAGTTTTTGAAGTTTGAGTGGTTCGGAAGATATTATTATTATATTCATATTGTATTTGATTTGACCAATACAAAACCCTAAAGAATAATGTTATATTATATTTGTTAAGTCAGCCCTATTGTGCCTTTGTAGAAGTCGGCCCTATTGTGCCCTAACAAGTCAAATGTAAAATGGAAAGATAAAGTGGACAGGTCGGCCCTGACCTAATAATTGGGGGGCACAACTAGTATTTATAAGAGGCTAGGCGCCTCATTTGGAGAGACACACAACAAGCTCTCTCACATAAGTGCGCAAGTATGATAGAGTGACGCAACTACAGAGGAAGGGTGACGCAGCTACAGAAGAGGTTGTTTTGGTTAAGGGTTTTGCTTATTTGGTGAAGGTCTATCTTGATCTAGTGGTGCACTACTATATTCTAGTTAGGGTTTCTGGTGGATCTTCTGTTTTGGTGAGATCACTCTTGAGAGACATTGTACTTGTTGAAGAATCTATACTGAAGAAGCTTTGTTGTGTTTTCTCCCGCACGAGGGTTTCCCAGGATAAATCGTGTATACTATGGATGTCTTTCTTTCAGTGATCCTTATGCATGCAGTTATTGTTTTAATAGACTAAAGTTAAAGAATACTATACACACTTAATTGCTTAAGAAGAATTTTAACACAAGTAATGAAGCACAAGGTGAAGTTGAGAGTAGCCTTGGAAAAACGGGTTTGAATTTTTT
>JASDQU010360176.1:0-10711 GCA_032191745.1 Picea mariana | reverse complement strand
GGTATATATAGGAGACTAGGAGGTATAATTACAACTAATGGAATAAAGTCAACATAAATAAAATAACATTACTAATGTAATATGCTCCAATTAAGGGGTAATGATCCAATATTATGGCTTAACATATAACAACAACATCAAAAACCATCATTAATAGAATGAGGTTAGTATAACATCATCAACAACAACACAAGGTTGAAACAACAACATCATCACAGCATGAGGATAGAGAAACAACATCATCATAGCATGAGCCTGGAGAAACAACATCATAATAGCACAAAGCTAGAGAAACAACATCATCACAACACAAGGCTAGAGCAACAACATCATCAAAATAATATAACAATAGAATGAGGCAGGTGTGTCAAAAACATTTTGTGGTACTCTGACAATCCCTAGGGATCTGCCCAGGAATCATATAATTCCATAGGATATAAAATCCTAACGGAGCTACCACGTGGTACTTTGATAGACTGTCCTTACCATACCTTCAAGATCTACCCAAGAATCATAATATTCCCTAGGATTATAAAAATCCTAACGGAGCTACCACTACTGACCACATCTAGCATATACATGCATAGGTAATCTGATAGACCATCCTTGTCGAACCTTTGGGATCTGTCCAAGGATGATCAGTCCCCTAGGATATAAAATCCTAACTGAGCTACCCATTGTTGGTCAGGATACCATAGTATCATCAACACCACTCCCCCTTTAGAGGGAGGTCCTTTTGGAATATACTAAGCTTGTCTCGAAATTTCTCAAGCTTTACACGAGACAGAGGTTTGGTTAACACATCTTCAACCTGCTCATATGTGCCAACATATTGGAGCTTTATAGCTCCCCTCTACACCATATCACGAATGTAGTGATACCATATTTTTATGTGCTTCGACTTTTCATGGAACATAGGGTTCTCCATCATCTTTATGCAACTCTGGTTATCACACAGAAACACGGTTTCTTCCATCTCCATGTCAAATAGACTTGTCAACAACTTCTGAAGCCATATGGCTTCACAACTAGCAGAACATGCAACAATGTATTCTTCTTCTATTGTGCTGAGAGAAATACTGGATTACTTCCTACTCTTCCATGAATTCATGGCTGACCCCAGACTCAAACAGCATCCTGAAGTGCTCTTTCTGTCAAAAACACTTCCAACCCAATATGAATAGGTATAACCAATCAGTCTAAAGTCTTGATCTCCATTATAGTAGAGACCAAAGTTCAACGCACCCTTAAGGTATCTCATCACATGTTTTGTAGAAACAAGGTGAACATATCTAGGATCTACCAGATACTGAATGAAGGTGTTCGCAACAAAACACATATCAGGCCTGGTGTTTGTCAAATACGTCAATGATCCAATGATCGGTCTGTACAACATAGCATCAACCAATTTTGATGAAGTATCAACCAGGAGCTTCAACTTTGTTTCCATGGGTGTGTTCATGGATTTACATTCCAACATATCAAACCTCTTCAGTATTTCAACTGCATACTTCCCTTGGTTAAGAAATATTTTCTTTGGGTTCTTCCAAACTTCAAGACCTAAGAAATAGTGCATCAGGCCTAGGTATTTCATCTCAAATTCTATAGAAAACTTCTTCTTACAATCAGTAATGATATTTTCTTCTCCAATTAAGAATAATTCATTACAGCAGTAATATAATTGGATCATCATTCATAACCTTGAAGTAAAGTTTAGAATCATCTTTACTCTTGGTAAATATCAAGCTCATCAGGAAACTGTCAGTCCTTCCATACCAAGCTCTATGAGCTTGCTTCAATCCATATAGAGACTTCTTCAACCTGCATACATAAGTCTTTTTGTCTTCAACTTCAAACCCTTGAGGTTGTTCTATGTACACTTATTCTTCAACAACACCATTCAAGAAGGTTGTTTTCACATCCATCTGGTGTAACTTCCACTTCATCTTGGTTGCAAGAGAAAATGTCTCTTCATAATCAATTCCTTCCTTTTGAGAAAATCCACGAGCTATAAACCTTGCTTTATGTTTTTCAATACTTCCATCAGCAACATGTTTTATCTTATATAACCATTTTGAAGATACCACGTATTTATTCTTCAGTCTAGGAACTATTTCCCATACATCATTCTTTATAATGGATTGGTATTTTGTTGTCATGGCATCTACCCATTCTTTATTTTGAATGGATTCTTCAAAGCAAGTAGGCTCCTTTTCTATGAGATCACACATAAAATCCATATAACTGGAGAATGGATTAGGTTTCTTAACTTGTCTCATGGTTCCTTCTGGGGCACCATACTTCTCTCCATATTGAATAAGTTCCCTTGCCCAATATGGCTTTCTCTTGTGAGAGATCATCATCTGGGGAGGTTCTTGAGATTTTTCATCTTCATCAAAGTTTACATCTCTGTTGATCTCAATATCATGGTAACCTGGCATATAAATTATGAAGGCCTTTGAGACCTCACAGTATCCAACAAATATTCTCTTATTTCTTGAAGGTCCAACTTGGTTCTTCTTTCTTTAGGAATGTGTACAAACACTGGACAACCAAATATCTTGAGATGGCTTACTTCTGGCTTCTTTCCAGAGAACTTTTCTTTGGGGGTTTTTAACCCAAGTGAACTATGGGATAATTATAACACCCTGTTTCCCCCAATTTGTAATTAATCATAAAATAGGAATTACCATGCTAATGCATGAGGAAAATGTAAATGTATTATTGTTTGAGTTTCCAATAACTAACTGTGGGGGTGAACCTTTGAAATTACTGGCCATGATATCACTAGGGGAGAGAAATTAGTTAATGAGGCAAGGACCATTGGTTGAACTACCAACCACCCCCATGAATGGGAGCATGGTCTAGCTGCAGGAAGTCATCCTAAAGTGTCGTAGGGTCTGACAGACTGGGCGGACCCAAGCTTCCTTCTGACAGAAGGAAGGTGACAATTATACACATGGAGGCAGCAAGAGAGGAGGGACACTTGACACCAGACACCAGACGATAACGGGAGCTCACAAGGGAGAGGCACGAAGCTCTCTAGCAAATCATGAATAGAAGGTCGTGAGCTTGATGCCGAAGGGCATCTGAGAAACCTCGTCGAGGCCACAAGCGAGCGAGAAATCTCCGAGTTGCAGAAAATAGGACCCGAACAGAAACTGAAAATAGAGAGAGAACCTCGAGAAGAGTGAGAGTTCTTTGGTGATATCATAGATTGGCATGGGGGTGGCCAGAGTGTTAATATTGAATGCCCCTGAGCCTATGGTCAGGTGGAAGGACGAACACCCACAGTCATTTGGTTGGCGGCAACCTGTAATAGATAAGTGAATTCTGACCCTGTGTAATTTAGTTGTAACGGTGTATGAATTGGTATGTTGTGCTTGCTATCAGGAATGTGAATGAATGCTTAATGGATATACTGTATCCCTTCTATTTTCTATTGAGTTTTATAATTAGGCAAGTAAGGAATTATATGGTTCAGACATGACTGGTTCTCATAAATTCTGGAGTTTTGTAGTGTCTTAAGCTAGAGCCATGAACTGTGAGCTCATTGACCTTAGGCGTAGTTGCATGTACGATGGTTTACTCACCTAGTCATTCTAAGTCCCTTGGAGGACAGATTTTGTTAAGCTCATGAGAGGTAGTGCCAATATGCACAGGCTCTCTATGATCAAATAGAACCCCAGAACCCCTTGATGAAGGAGCGCAATAGTTGTGTTGAAGACTCTTCTAAGAGTCAAGTCCAGGAGAAAGAGCGCAAAGCTCTCAAGTACTTCATAGCTGACGAAGCTCAAGAAGGATAGCAAGTTGAAAATACTGAAAGAGAGTACCCATACATTTTCCAGATGAATGGGTGAGATCCTTTCAGAGGATCTAAGGTCTGTCACGACTGTTAGATTGGAGGGAGGAATGTAGGCATTAATGCCTCGACCTCCTTTCATCCTTCGCAAGTAGCGAAGGAATCGGGACCGTAGATCCCAAGATCCATGGGAGTTACCTGGACCATCCATTTGTAGACGACACATGGCTGTCGGTCAACGTTTTGACACCCAGGAAACCAAAGGGCAAGAACCCTTGTCTTCGCAAGTCGTGAAGTCCCTATACCCGAAAACCCCGATGCGCTCTGTGGTAGAAAGGAGAAGTCCCGAAAGGATATGAACCGTCCATCGGAGGAGATGCATGGTGAGCAGTCAGAGTTCAGGGAAAGCTCTGAAATCCCATCGATCATTGGATCCAAATCCTCAAGGATCATTGGTCTCCTACACGAATCCCCATATCAAAATTCAGGGATTGGAGTGACAAGAGTTTTGGAGACGTTGCATCGTGAAATCCTGGTTCACGAAACTCTGAAAAGATCCAAACCTGACGTAGGGGCACGCCACCCACAGGCACATCCTTGCACAAGACCTTCTTCTTCTCAGATCGAAGAACTCGAAGGTTCTTCTATCTCCCTATCAGGAGATATGCACCCACAGAAATCTGTTCCGAGGTCTCCCCCTTACCACCAGGAGATCTGCTAAATCTCGCGTCTCGCGAGTTCGTAACTCAAGCCTCCAACTTTTCCTTTCAAATCTTGCGATACCCGAGTTGGCGATATGGGTATAGCTCCTCCCACAGACAACTGTGGGCTAGGCTTAACTGCTAGTGCCTTTCACAACTTCGGGACCTCGCACCCTCGCCGGTTGAACCGTCGAGTTTCACCCTCCTAGTCTGCGAGTCCCTGAGATGCGTGGTCCCAATTTATGCTCTGCCACGTGTCCACAAGAATCTCGGCTACTCGGCACTTCACAGCTCGGTGTCCACACGAGTCTCGACTCCTCGATGCTTTGTGACTCGGCGTCTCTTTATGCCACCTGTACTCTACTCACGCTCCGTTATGGTCCATACTACTCTCCAGCTGTCGGGATATCGCTATCTCGCAACCTCGCGATACCCATGCTCAAATTATCGAACCTTTCCTTGCGAGGTCCCGAGACACGATCCCTCACTCGGATCCAATGGTCCTCCTGTACTCCGGATCCAATCGTTGTCCTTCTCTAGCCACCTCACCACCTCGCGACTTGGAGTACCCAAATGTTGGACTCTCAACCTGCAAGCTCCCGAGCTTGTGAGATCCGTTGATCTCTCGCCACCTATCCCCCTCAGATGGACGGCTACGATTCTCTGGCTCCTTCGTCGCCTAGCGACTTTGCGCACCCACTACTTGGGTCTTTACCCTGCGAACTCCTGAGTTCGCGAGATGACCGATCTCTGCCACCTATCCCCTCAGATGGACGGCTCCAAATATCTCGCCACTTCGTCACTTGTGACTTGGAGTACCCAATACTTGGGTTTTCAACCAGGGAACTCCCGAGTTCACGAGGCTTCCCGATCTATGCCACCTGTCCTACGCAGATGGACGACTCACAGCCTCTCACTACTTCGTTGCCTCATGACCTCGCGTCTCACAACTTTTATAGCCAAACACTTGGGCATTCACCCTGCGAGCTCCCGAGATAGCAAGATGTCTCGATCCTTGATACTTGTCCCTTCATATGGATGGCTACAAATCCCTTGCTACTTCGCCACTCGTGAAGTCGAATGACTCCCTTTTCGCTCCTCCAATGCCTAAGTCTGTGAGATGAGAATATCCTTACATGCATCTTCCACAATGAGCGGCTCTAATCTTATCGCATCTCATGATCTCGTTGCTCTGGCTATACAATCTTTGGGGATTCAACTCTCGAGTCCCCGATACACGATATCGCGTGTAGATCCTACGGCTCCTGTGACTCAGAATCAACGGCTCTGCCTCCCTTGAGATTCAAAACCTTTAGAATCTTCTTGTCGCAACCTCCCTGCACCTCTGCAAGATCTGGAGGTCCTTGAAACTTCACAAAATCTCTTCAGAAGATTTTGACCGTCTGTTCTTCCTTGGTTAATCCACGAAATGAAAAGGAGTATCTCTCCATGAGATTCGTTCGCTTGCTTCGCCAACCTGCGATGCTTCTTTCTGACTTCAAGTCACACTTGTTGACGCTGAATCTTTAGCGACTCAGAGGTCTATCCCTCCTGAGCTTGTCAATTTACTTCAACCTCAGCGAGATATCTTGCGCGCACTCTTTGCGGCAAGCCTGTGAACACTTCAACTGTTCGAGCTTCCTTTGACTCTGTGTATACCCTAGAAGAAGTCCTTCGATACTTCTACTCATTTCATGACTGAGACTCTCTCTAGCCTACGCACTCCTTGCACGGCTTCAACAACTCACGTTCACTTCAGAGCGAATTGAGAACAAGAGTTTAACTCCCAAGCCTTCTGTCAACGCACTCCTTGCGGATGACTCAACTGCACTCCTTGCAGGAATCCTTGCTCGAAGAGAAACAATTGTAACTCACCTCACTTCCTCTCAGACTTCAATCTCAACACATGAAGCCATACACACAGCATGATAATAATGCATAACAGGAAGTAATATTCATAAGCAGAGCATTTAACACACATACACAGAGAATAACACAACAGCCATGAATCTTAATCAACTTCTTCTATTAATTCAAGATATGTACATGGGTGTTCTTCTACAACTCTCTGCTATTCTCCTATGCTCTAGACTCTTCTTATTCCTATTGCTTAATGAACTCCCTCCAATGATACAAATGAGGGTGTCTATATTCGGTTTTCCCTCTTCTTTCGAGAACTATCTAATCTAAGAATTCAATTCTATCTACCTTCAACTACTACTATAAATGCCTTTGTCTATCTCAGACAAGAGCGTATGGATCGAGGTCTAAGTACATTTTTACCAAGGTGCTTAATTTAAATGATCTCATTTAAGTTAGGCGCGTCAACTTCAAGAGAGAATTTAAAAATTCAAAAACTTGCGCTGGACGTCTTCCAGCTGACTTTCTGCTTCCACTTCGGTTTTGCTTGTCGTGAGGGATGCTCCTGCATCATACTCCCTCGCTTGAAAGTTTTCATGGGATTTTGTCCATGAGCTCCTGCACGGTATGTCCATGCTTCAAAATTTCTGCTTCAGTCTCCCAGCTGGCATCTTCAACTAGGTGTCCCTTCCATTTGACCAAATACTCAAAATATTTTTTCCTCCTAGTTTTCTTACCCACTCTTTTACTCAGTATCTGCTCCATATGTGGCTTCTCTGCAACTAGCATCTGCTTTTTCCATTGAACATATGGATATTCATCACTTTCGGCTCCTGCTCCATCAGCTTTATATGGATATAAATCCAAAACATTAAATGTCAGAGATATTCCAATGTCCTCTGGTAACTCGATTTCATAAGCATTTTCTCCCATCTTCTTCAAGACGTTGCATGGCCCAATTTTCTTCATCTTCAACTTGTTGTATGTTCCCCTCGGGAACCTTTCTTTCCTAAAATGTGCCAGAACCAGATCACCAACTTAAAACTGAAGTTGTCTTCGATGCTGATCTACTCTGCGCTTGTACTCCTGGCTTGACTTCAATAGTCGCTCCTTCACCTGGTTGTGAAGTTCCTTCATCGCTTCAGTGAATTCCCCTGCACTAGAACTACTAGTATCAGTCTGTTAAGAATCCCTCAATTCAGAAACTCCTCTTGGATGCATTCCATATACAATCTGCAATGGACTTTTTTCTATGCTCCGATTTACTGAATCATTGTAAGCAAACTCTGCTTGCGGTAATATGATATCCCAGCTGTTATGGTGCTCTGTCACCAAGCTCCTCAACAAATCTCCCAGGCTTATGTTGACCACTTCTGTCTGCCCATCCATCTGAGGATGATAAGCAAAACTAAACATCAAATCAGTCCCTAGCTTCTTCCACAATGTTCTCCAGAAATGCCCTATGATTTTTGTGTCCCTGTCCGAAACTATGCTTTTCAGCAATCCATGAAGTCTTACAATCTCTTTGAAAAACAAGTTTGCGATGTGAGTCGCATCCCTGGTCTTCTAGCATGGAATAAAATGTGCCATCTTAGAAAACCTATCAACTACCACAAAGATTGAATCAACACCTCTTTGTGTCCTCGGCAATCCCAATAAAAAATCCATGCTAATTTCATCCCATGGCCTCTCAGGTATGGGTAATGGCTGATAAAATCCTGCATTCTGCTTTCTTCCTTTTGAATGCTGGAAAATCCTGCATCTATCCACAAATTTCTTGACTTCTGACCGCATCCCTGGCCAAAAGTATGACTCGCTCATCTTTGCAAATGTCTTATCATGGCCAAAATGTCCTACCAATCCACCACTGTGCTTTTCCTTCAACAAGTTCTCCCTCATGGAGCAATTCGGAATACACGATTGATTGCCTTTGAACAGCAATCCATCTTGGATCACATACTCTATCCACTGGCTTCTGTCTCTGAGAACTAGATTCTCAGCTGCTTCATAAGCCTCCTTAAAATCTGAATCATCTGCATACATGTCTTTAAGATTATCAAAGCCTAGCGTCCTGACTTTGAATTCCTGCATCAGCAAACACTTCTTGCTCAAAGCATCAGCAACTTTGTTAGTAGTACCCGAAATATGCTTTATCACAAAAGTGAAGTTTTGCATGTATTCTACCCATTTAACATGCCTCTGATTCAGCTTTCCTTGTTGAGTTACAAATTGTAATGCATGGTTATCACTATATAGAATAAATTCCCTTGGAATCAAATAATGCCTCCATTTCTTCAACACCTGTATGATGGCATAGAATTCTTTATCATATGTGGAGTACTTTTCCTTTTCCTCATTCAGCTTCTCGCTGAAATATGCAATCGGCCTGTCTTCCTGACACAAGACCGCTCCTATCGCAAACCCGCTTACATCACATTTCACCTGAAATGTCTTCTGAAAATATGGCAACACCAAAATTGGTTGCTCTGTAATCTTTCATTTTAACAAATTGAAACTTTTCTCAGCCTCTTCCGTCCAGTGAAAATATTTATGTCTTTTCTTCACTGTATCCATCATTGTTGCGCTAATTCCACTGAAATTCCTGATGAATTTCCGGTAGAAACTAGCCAAACCATGAAAACTCCTCACCTCAATTACGTTCCTTGGTGATGGACAATTCTTGATTACCTCCACCTTATATGGATCCATCCTCAACTCATTTGCAGATATGACAAACCCCAAATAAATGAGTTCTGTCTTCATGAATGAGGACTTCTTCATATTTATCAGCAGCTTCTCCTGCTGTAATCTCTTCATCACAATAGCCAAATGCTTCAGATGTTCAGCCTTTGTCTTGCTGAAAACCAATATGTCATCCAGATACACGATGACAAATTTCCCAATGAAATCCTTCAGGACTTCATTCATCAATCTCATAAAGGTACTTGGTGCATTCGTCAAGCCAAATGGCATGACAAGCCATTCATACAAACCTTCGTTTGTCTTGAATGTTGTTTTCCATTCGTCACCTTCTCTCATACGAATCTGATGATATCCACCCTTCAAATCTATCTTTGAAAAAAAAAATTCCCCACTTAAGCAATCCATCAAATCATCCATCCTTGGCAATGGGAATCTATACCTGATAGTTATCTTGTTGATGTCTCTTGAATCAGTGCACATCTTCCAGCCTCCATCTTTCTTCGGACTGAGTACTATTGGAACAGCACATGGAATCAAGCTTTCCCTGACCAAGCCTTTGTCCAACAACTCTTGGACCTGCTTCTTGACCTCCTCATTCTCTTGGGGTGTCAATCTGTATGCGGCTTTATTTGGAAAACTAGCTCCTGGTATGAGGTCTATCTGATGACTCACACTCCTCATCGGTGGTAATGAATGAGGTAATTCGTCCACCACAATATCAGTGAACTCTTCCAGCAGTTCCTGAACTTCATCTGGCAAATCATCCACTCTTGTGTTAGTCAGAACAATTCTCATTTTTCTGACCACAAAGAATAGTGGATCCTCCTTCTTCTTAACTTCTGTAAGAAGTTCCTTCCCACTCATGAGAAGTACTCTGTTGCTTACTTTCGGTTTCATTTCTTTATCCTTAATTGGACACAACATATGAGTCCTCCCATTCTTTTCCAGGGTATAGGTATTCATCCTCCCATCATGAACTACATTTCTATCATATTTCCATGGTCTACCTAGCAATAAATGACAGACATCCATAGGAATAACATCACATAAAATTTTATCATTATATCCTCCTATCTTGATGTCAACTAAGCATTGTTTAGTGACATTTACCTGATGTCCCTTCTGTAGCCATGAAACTTTGTATGGACTTGGATGATCAGTTGTCTCCAGCTCCAGTTTTTCTACCATCTCAGTTGAAACGAGATTGTCTGTGCTTCCACTGTCCACGATGACTTTGCACACTCTATCCTTGGTCTTGCAAACAGTCCTAAAATGACTGTTCCTCTGTGCTGAGTTCTCCATCTCCTTCTCTGGCATCAAAATAACTTTTCGCATCACCAGCGATCTTCCGCCTTCAGCGTACTCTGTCTCAACATCTTGCCTCTGTGTCTCGGTGATGTGAGCTTCTCCAGTTTCCTTCTTTTTCTCTGGACACTCAAACGACCTGTGCCCATTCTTTCCACACATGAAGCATGTAATTACTCCACCTCTTCCTCTTCCTCTACCTCTGGTATGAGGAAACCTATTATTATTAGCATATCCTCCTTTCTTCTCAAATTGATGTCCTCGCTTCTCAACATATGGCCTTCTCTGTGAGGTTCCACCTCTTTCAACCTTTTCCTGAGGTTTCTTCCAGTCCTCCTTG
>JASDQU010360175.1:0-11808 GCA_032191745.1 Picea mariana | reverse complement strand
ACATTAATTGGAAGCACCAACTGGAAGGAGGGGCCAACCTGAAGGAAGCTCCAAATCCCTAGATTCTCTAGCTCCAGCCAGAAAGAGGCTACAACCACCTGATTCTCAAGATCCAACCTGAAGGAAGCTCCAACTCCATGATTTCTCTAACACCATCCATAAGGAAGCTACAACCCCCTTTCCTTGGCTCGTCCTGTCACCCTGAACTACAAGTGTAGACCAATTGTCACTACCACAATTTTTTCCATTGTCATTGTCACTGTCACTGCCACTGTCACATCCACCTATAACATGTCAAATTGTCATTGTATCCAACCTGTCACTGTCAACCTGTCACATCAACATGTCCAACCTGTCACTATCATCGATACTCAACCAGATCCTCTCACATGGATCATATACCAAGAACACCTCTCAACTAGATTTCCAACATCACCAACACATGTCTCTACCAATCATGTACCAAGAACATGAACATACCATCACAATATATGTGTCTCAACCATATATCAAAGAAAGTACCAAACCATTAACCTGTACCATACCAAACATCAATTGTGTACCACAACCCATACCAAATTTTGCATNTGCCAAACTGTGCATCAACCATGCACCAAAACTTGTACCATATGCCTCAACCATCAACAATGTACATAAACACCATACCAATTACCATTCTTGTACCATACCATGTATCAACCATGTACATAAACAATGTACATCAACACTTGTACCATACCATGTACCAAAAAAGTATCTCAACCATATACCATATCATGCAATCATACCATACACCATATACCATAGGATATATCAAGCAAGTACCACCAATGGTGTACCTTAACAAAGTACCAAAAAACCAAGATCATATACCAAGTATATGCCTCAAGCATGCACCATAACATCATCAACATGTAACCCTCAAAACATGCATATAAACATACATGTAACTCTGTAATAGACCTGGTGTATGTGATCATAGAATTGCAGACTATCCTGAACTTCAGCAACAAGAGAATAGCATCTTCATCAAAATTTACCTTAGTTTCATGGAACTAGTTTTTGGATTAGTCACGAACCCTAACTTTCAACAAGCATAAATTTGTACCTGTAATGAATAAAGGTCTAAAACATGTACCCAATATTATTCAATATCGTCTCTAAAATTTCTCCAAGTTTCACTACTTGGAACATCCAAGAAAAGGTGTTATAGGAAAAATGGAAAACCTTGTTGAATTCAGGATTATTCTAGCGAGTGAAATTGTAGAGAATGCCACACATGGAATGTTTTATATCTAGATATGAAAATACTACATCGCATACTATGGACTGTAATATATCTAATTCATTTGGTCTCACTAAATTTGGGTCATCTATGAAGAATTTATGATTGTTTTACCTGGAACACATGTTTGAGACTAGTTTAAGGACTAGCCAAAAACCCTATATTCCACAGAGTGTATCTCCAAAAATAAAACTATCAAGAATTGGAAACTTCTACCATAGGCACCTTGATATGTATTCTCAATAGAATCCAAGTTTCACTATGAGAATCATTCTATAAATAAATTTATAGCAAAAATTGTAAGATGACCTGTAAATAACATACCTTAGAACACATCCTCACAAGACTTCATCCTCCCTTGTAATTTCATCCGTCTTCACTTCATATTCCCTTTGAAATTATCCTTAGATATCCTTGGTTATCTCAGATAATAATCACTTTCTCACTTAGACATATATCCAATAAACTTGTGTGTGCAAATGAGAGGCTCTTGATGTGTATTTGTACTTTTCCAAGTGACTTCTTTACTTAGCTTTAGGGTCGACTTGTAACTTTTTATTCACAATTTTTTTACCCTTTTTCCTCATTTTTGGGTCAACTAATAACTTCTTGTTGCAGCCATTTATTTCCTCCTTAAACATACTTTAGGCCATAACCATACTTTGGGGCTTCCATCTTCAAGAGGTCATATCTCCTCAACTGTGAGGAACTACGTGGCGTACCACCTATCACCAGAAATAGAATGATGAGGACTATCCATCTGTGAGTGAGTTAGATTCATTTAATATTTACTTCATGATCTAATTCCATGATCAAATATGGGATCCTTAAACATACTTAGTGTTTTCTTGTAGACTTATTCAAATCATCTTCCCGTGAGGACCATCCTCAGAGCTACGCCATAAGGGGACCACTTTGGAGACTTCTCCAAATACACCCATCACATCAGTGGACATCAATCCACTACTTCAATGGGGAATATATCCTCAACCACATCTCTAGGGATTCTAGACTTCTTCAAGGGTTCAAATCAATCTATAAGGTTTGACATCAATAAAAACCAACTATCCAAACCAATTTTCCAACAATCTCCCCCTTTGGCATTGATGGCAACACCAACACTAATGGAAACATTAATGCTCCAACATTATATTACCCATGTTTTCTATGCCTGCTAAATATCCATCTCTATCCATATGTTGCTAATTGTTCATAACTTTGTTACTCGATTGTCCAAAATGATGACCCATCTATCACTCTATAATTCTTCTATTTGATTTCTCTGAATCTTTCTTTGAAAGTACTTCAAACAACTCAAAGGATGATTCATTGATTTGTAGTAGCTACTTCATAGAATCCCCCTATTAAACATTCATAATTCTAGGAGTCTCCAAGCCGGATGGCTCAAAAAAATGGAGGAATCCACCCGAATGCAGAGTAATCTTCCTCTCCATCTGTAGAATCATCATCTTCCTTAACTTTGATTTCTTCCTTTATTCCTATGGATTATTTATGATATTGCGCTACAATTCTTGA
The DNA here is from genome assembly GCA_032191745.1 of Picea mariana. Taxonomy (NCBI): domain Eukaryota; kingdom Viridiplantae; phylum Streptophyta; class Pinopsida; order Pinales; family Pinaceae; genus Picea; species Picea mariana. The sequence continues at coordinate 8,987 of JASDQU010360175.1, read as the reverse complement.
GAGAACAAATTCTTTGGCTTGTTCCTTCTCTTCTTCTTTTCTTTCTCCTACTATTGTGAATCATGCGATCTTTGGGACATGTTATTTATTTCCTTGCTCTTCTTGTATTTATTTTATTCTCCAAAGCTTCATGTATCTGACATCGATGCTTTCTTTCATGGAGGGATCTATCATGCTTCTGCAATTTCGATCTATGTGGCCATAATTGTGGCATTTGTAACATTCAATATTATGTGGGGCCACATAAGTATCACTTCTTCCATATGCTCTGCAATCTACAGACTTATTTCCAAAGTTAGTATAATTAAAACAATGAACATAAAATAAATTTTGATACCTGGGAGTGAATGCTCGTCTTTGTGGTGTAGTCCTTATGAATTCTTGCCTTAGTTGATCATGATCTTCTCTTATGTTGATCCCTTCATTCTGATTGAATATTCTCTATGGATTTTATGTGGAGGGTCTTCTTGAAGATGTATCTTTATCATTTTTCTTTGATTATGGCTGACCATGATTCCTTCCTTTGAGCACTTCTGCATAACTCTTACTCTTTTGTTCATTCTTCTTTTCTGGCAACCTGAAATGCTTCTCTTCAAAATTATTTATTGATGATGTGGATGTTTCTTTATTTTCCTCATTCTTACTTAGCTTGACAATTTTGGCTCTCAATTTGATGAATTATTCTTCAAGCTTCTCAACCTATTCTTCTGTCTTCATCATCTAACTCTTCATGACTTCTTATGTTCACTTTTCTTATTCAAGTTGGATCTTCAAGGAGATGATTTCTTTTTCAAGTCTTATTTTTTCTTGAAAAAACTCTTCTTCAATTTGATATAATTCCTCAGCTCTTTCTTGAAGATGATCTATCAACATATTTTCTCTTTTCTCTACTTCCTTTCTTTCGACTTCCAAACATTGTTTTTCTTCCATCTGACCTTTGTATGTTTCTTCAATCTTGTTGGCTTATTCTAGCTGAGATTTTCATTTCACGATGACCTGTTGGGATCCTTTGGAACTTTCTTGAGAATTATTCTTGACCAATTTTTCTTCAAGGGACTTTTTTTTCTTTCGTTCTTTCATCAATTCGTCTAGAGCACTTATTAAGTCTACTTCAAGATATACTATACCTTCTTAAAATTATTCTTCTTCTGAATCTTTTTTATATGAAGAATATATTTTATTTATTGTTCTATACTTGCATCTTCTTTATCACTCTCTGGCTCTATGATGGGAGATTCCTCAAAATAGAGATCATGTAGCGTATCCCAAAGTTCTTTAGCTAATAAACATTTTCCCACTTTCTCTTTTACTAAATCATGTAATCCTTCTAAGATAAAATCCATTGCTATTTTATTGTTCTTTTTCAATTCTTTCTTAGCATCAATATTTGGCTTCTTTGAACCGGTGCATCCTGTAAAAACTGAGTACCAAACATCATATCTATGTGCCTATAAAAATTTTTTCATTCTAATGCTCCACATATCATACTACAGGCCATTCTGACCATCTAACTATGGTATTCCATTTCTATGCAAATCGTTTATCTCCATGATCTTCCTTCCAGTGGTTAAATTGTTTCCTTGAAGAAACCTACTCTGATACCAATTGTTGGAATACTGAGAGGGAGGGGTGAATCAGTATGAGCACTTTTACCCCTTTTAACCACAATATATAAACTTCAACTTAATCAACAATATGTCATCATTATATCATCAATATATCATCAGTATATCATGAGCATATAAACATAAGAAACAACACATAAACAACATCCCATCAAGTATAAATAACAACAAAATTTATGTGGAAACCCAAACGAGAGAAAAACATGGAATTCTTTCTTATATATCAAAGAATACATTCATTGGAAGCACCAACTTCCCAATTCTCCAACACCAAGTGGAAAGAGGCACCAACCCCTGATTTATATGAACCAACCTGAAGGAATCTACAACTCCCTGGATTCTCTGGCTCCAACCAAAATGAGAATACAACCCCCTGATTCTCAAGATCCATCCTGAAGGAAGCTCCAAATACCTGAGTTCTCCAACACCAACCAAAAGGATGCTAAGACCCCCTTTCCTTTCCCTGTGTTGTTGCCTTGAAATATAAATGTAGACCAACTATCACTACCACAATTAATGTCACTGTCATTGTCATTGTCATTGCCACTATCAAATCAACCTATAACCTATCAACTTGTCACTATATCCAACCTGTCATTGTCAACCTATCCAACTTGTCACTGTTACTGATACTCAACCAAATCCTCTCACATGGATCATATACCAAGGAAACCTCTCAACTAGATGTCCAACATCACCAACACATTCCTCTACCAAGAATGTACCAAAAACACCAACATACAATCACAAGATATGTGTCTAAACCATGTACCAAAGCATGTACCAAACCATCAAACTGTACCATACCAAACATCATTCATGTACCATAACCTGTACCAAACCATATATAAACCATGCACCAACACCTGTTCCAAACTGTACATCAACCATGCACCATAACCTGTACCATATTCCTCGACCATCAACCATGTACATCAACACCATACCGACTACCAATCTTATGTCATACCATGTATCAACCATGTACATCAACACCTGTACCACAATATGTACCAACAATGTATCTCAACCATGTACCATATCACTCAATCATACCATACACCATGTACCATAAGATATATCAAGAAAGTACAATCAATGGTGTACCTCAACAAAGTACCAAACAACCAAGATCGTATACCAAGTATATGCCTCAAGCATGCACCATAAAATCATATATGTGTAACCCTAAAAACATGCATATAAACATACATGTAACTCTGTAACATACCTAGTGTATGTGATCATAGACCTACATACTTTCCTCAACTTCAACAATAAGAGAATAGCATCTTCATCAAACTTTATCTTAGTCTCACGGGACTAGTTTTTGGATTAATCACAAACCCTAAATTTCAACAAACATAACTTCGTACCTATAATGAATAAAGGTCTAAAACTTGTACCCAATATTATTCAATATCATCTCTACAATTCCTCCAAGTTTCACTACTTGGAACATCCCAGAAAAGGCGTTATAGAAAAATGGCAGGCCTTACTGAATTACAGCTTATTCTAGAGAGCGAACATGTAGAGCCTACCACGTGTGGAATATTTGATATCTAGCTATAGAAATCATACACCGCATACTACGAACTTTACTCTATTTGATTCGTTTTTTCTCACTGAATTTGGATCCTCTATGAAAAAATTATTATTTTTTTACACGGAACACCTATTTGAGACTAGTTTGCGGACTAGCCAAAAAACATATTTTCCACAGACTGTATCTCTGAAAATACAATGACCCAGAAGCTGAAATTTATACCACAACTACCTTGATGTGTCTTCTCAATATAATCCAAGTTTGTCCATATGAATCATTCTATAAATAAATTTATAGCACAAATGGTAAGATGACCTGTAAATAACACACCTTAGAACACATCATCACAATACTTCATCCTCCCTTGGAATTTCACCCTTCTTCACTTTATCTTCCCTCTGAAATTTGCCTCAGATATCATTGGTTACCTCAGATAACAATGAATTTCTCACTTAGACATATATTCAATAAACCTTTGTGTGCAAATGAGAGGCTCTTGATGTGTATTTATACTTTTCCAAGTGAATTCTTTAATTAACTTTATGTTCGACTTGTAACTTATTGTTTACAACTATTTTACCCTTTTTCCTCATTTTGGGGTCAACTAATAACGTCTAGTTGTAGCCATTTATTGGCTCCTTAACCATACTTTAGGGCTTCTTAACCATACGTCTAGGCTTCCATATTCAAGAGTTCATATATCCTCAACCATGAGGAACTACGTGGCGTACAACCTATCACTGGAAATAGAATGATGAGGACTATCCATCCATGAGTGAGTTAGATTCATTTAATATGTACTTCATGACCTAATTATATGATCAAATATGGGATCCTTAAACATACTTAGTGGTTTCTTATAGACTTATTCAAAGCGTCTTCCCATGAGGACCATGCTTAGAGCTACGCCATAAGGGGACCACTTTGGAGACTTCTCCAGATACACCCATCACATATGTTGACATCAATCCACTACTTCAAGAGGGAATATCTACTCAACCACATCTCTAGGGATTCCAAACTTCTCCAAGGGTTGACATCAATGACAACCAACTATCCAAACCAATTGTCCAACAATATCCCCCTTTGGCATTGATGGAAACACCAACATTGATGAAAACACTAACGTTAATGACAAAATTGATGCTCCAATAATCATGATCCCCCTATGAACATTTATCCTCATCAATGTTTCTCACTCTCACCCTTTGACATCAATGACAAAGGGTCTATATCCTTGGGGCTTCTCCACGTATCTTCATGATTATGTTTTTTCTTTCTGTTTCCATGCTTTTGACATCATGGGAAAAAGGATAAATCCCCTTATATTTATGTCTCCCCCTGTCTATATGCTATTGATATTCCTTTCTGGATCTCTTTCTCTGATGATTTATCTTCTCTTGACTTCTCTGCAAGATTTCATGTAGATAAATGTAGGGATACTCATAAGTGTTTATTTTCCTCTCTTCTAGTGCTCGCTAATTGTCCATTGGTGCTTCCGCTTGTAAATATATGACATATATAAAAATCATTCAAAACTTGATTTCTTCATTCACTTTTCATGTTCACTTGACCATACTGTTCAATAAAAAAAATTGATGATTTAGCTTCTCCTGACAGTTTTTCTTTCCCTGTTATGTTGTGCCTTTCCTTGTTTTCTTTTTTTGTGACCAACTGATTCCAATTGTAAATGTGTTGTTATGAATCTTATGTGACTAAGGATTTATGTACCTTCTAAATATTCATCTTTATTTATATATGATATGCATATTCTCTGACCCATTTTTTTATACCTGCTAAATATTCATCTCTGTCCATATGTCGCTTATTGTTCATAACTTTTTTACTCAACTGTCCAAAATGTTGACCCATCTATCACTTTGTACTTATGTTATCTGACTGCTCAGAATTTGACTCTACAAATACTTCAAACTATTGTAAGGATCATTCGTTGATCTATAGTAGCTACTGCATAGACTCCCCCTGTTAAAATTCATAATGTTAGGAGTCTCCAAGCAGGATGGCTCAAATCAATGGAGGAATCTGCCCTAATGTGGAGTAATATTCCTCTCCATCTATAGACTCATCGTCTTCCTTAACTATGACTTCTTCATTTTTTCCTATGGATTCTTTATGATATTGCACTACAATTCCTGAGACTACAAATTCTTGGGCCTATTCCTTCTCTTCTTCTCTTCTTTCTCATACTACTTCAAATCTTGCGATCTTTAGGACTTGTTCTTTATTTACCTACTCTTCTTGTATTTATTTTCTTCTCCAAACCTTCATGTATCTGACATTGATTCTTTCTTTCATGGAGGGATCCATCATGCTTCTACATTTCCAAGCTATGTGACCATAATTGTGGAATTTGTAACATTCAATCTTATGTGGGGCCACATAAGTATCAATTCTTCCTTATGCTCTTCAATCTACAACCTTATGTCCAAATTTAGTACAATTAAAACAATGACCATAAATAAATTTTGATACATGGGAGTGAATTATCTTCTTTGTGTTGTAGTCCTTCTAAATTCCTGCCTTGGCTGATCATGATCTTCTCTTATGTTGATCCATTCATTCTGATTGAAGATTCTTTGTGGCTTGAATGTGGAGGGTCTTTTTGAAGATGTATCTTTATCATTTTTCTTCGATTTTGGCTAACCATAATTCCTTCCTTTGAGTACTTATGTATGATTGTTACTCTTTTGTTATTTATTCTTTTCTAGCAACCTAGAGTGATTCTCTTCAACATTCACTACCGATGATGTGGATGTTTCTGTATTTTCATATTTCTTACTAAGATTGAATATTTTGGCTTTCAATGTGACAACTTATTCTTCAAGCTTCTCAACCTCTTCTTCTTTCTTCATCATCTAACTCTTATGACTTCTTCTGTTCACTTTGCTTCTTTAAGTTGGATCTTCAAGGAAATTAGTTCCTTTTCAAGTCTTCTTTATTCTTGACCAAATTATTCTCTAATTTGATTTAAATCCTCAATTATTTCCTTAAGATGGTCTACCAAAATATTTTCTCTTTTCTCTACTTCATTTCATTCATCTTCCAAACACTACTTTTCTTCCATCTGACCTTTGTATGTTTCTTCAATCTTTCTAGCTTCTTCTAGTTGAGATTTTAGTTTCACGATGACATATTTGGATTCTTTGGAACTATCTTTAAAATTATTATTGACCAATTATTCTTCAAGAGACTTGTTTTTCTTTCTTTCTTTCATCAATTAGTCTAGAGCACTCATTAATTCTACTTCAATATCTACTATACCTTCTTCACAGTCTTCTTCTTTCGAATATATCGGACATGATGGGTATCTTTCTTTTTCTATACCTACATATTCTATAGCACTCTATGGGTCTATGATGAGAGATTCCTCAAAATAGAGATCATGTAGCTTATCCCAAATTTATTTAGCTGATAAACATTTTCCCACTTTCTCTTTCACTGAATCGGGTAATCCTTCCAAGATGAAATCCATTGATATTTTTTTGTCTTTTTCAATTATTTTTTAGTTGTAGTCTTTGGATTCTTTGAACTAGTGTATCCTGTAACAACTGAGTACCAAAAAGCATATCCTATGCCTGTAAAAAAATTGCATTATGATGCTCCACATCTCATATTGAAGGCCATTTTGACCATCAAACTGTGGTATTTTATTTTTATACAAAGTGTTGTTCTCCATGATCTTCCTTCTAGTGGTTAAAATTTGTCCTTGAAGGAACTTGCTCAGATACCAATTTTTGGAACACTGAGGGGGGGTGAATCAATATGAGCACTTTTACTAACTTTTAACCACAATATATAAACTTCAACTTAATCAATAGTATATCATCAATATATCATCAATATATCGTTAGTATATCATGATCATATAAACATAAACAACATCACATTAAGTACACAATATACCAGAATTTATGTGGAAACACAAATGGAGAAAACCACATAATGATTTCTTATATATCAAGTAATACATTCATTGGAAGCACCAACTTCCCAATTCTCTAGAACCAACTGGAAGGAGGCACCAAACCCATGATTTACAAGCACCAACCTAAAGGAAGCTACAACTCTTTGTATTCTCTTTCTCCAACCAAAATGAGGCTACTTCTTAGGATCCAACCTGAAGGAATCTCCAACTCTTTGAGTTCTATGTTACCAATCGGAAGAGGATATGACCCCATTTACTTTCCCCATACTTCCACCCTAAAATATAAGTGTAGACCAACTATAACTACTACAATTTTTGTCAGTGTCACTGCCACTATCACATCAATCTATAACCTGTCAACCTGTCACTATATCTAATATGTCATTGTCAACCTATCACATCAACATGTCACTAATCAACATGTCCAATCTGTCACTATCACTAATACTCAACCAGATCCTCTCACATGGATCATATACCAAGGACAGCTCTAAACTAGATGTCCTAAATCACCAACATGTGCCTCTACCAAGCATGTACCAAGAACACAAACATACCATCACATGATATGTGTTTCAACCATGTACCAAATCATGTACCAAACCATCAACCTATACCATACCAAACATCAATAATGTACCACAACCTATACCAAACCGTGCATCAACCATGCACCAACACCTATGCCAAACCGTGCATCAACCATGCACCATAACATGTACCATATGCCTCAACCATCAACCATGTACATAAACACCATACCAAGTACCAATCTTTTATAATACCATGTATCAACCATGTACATAAACACCTGTACCATACCATGTACCAACAATGAATCTAAACCATATACCATATCACTCAATCATGCCATACACCATGTACCATAGGATATATTAAGCAAGTACCATCAATAGTGTACCTCAAAAAAGTACCAAACAACCAAGATCATATACCAAGTATATGCCTCAAGAATGCACCATAACATCATCAATGTGTAACCCTCAAAAAATGCATATAAACATACATATAACTCTGTAACAAACCTAGTGTATGTGATCATAGACCTAGAAAATTTCCTCAACTTCAACAACAAGAGAATAACATCTTCATCAAACTTTAACTTACTCTTACGGGACTAGTTTTTGGATTAGTCACAAACCCTAACTTTCAACAAGAATAACTCCATACTTGTAATGAATAAATGCCTAAAACTTGTACCCAATATTATTTAATATATTATCTACAATTCATCCAAGTTTCACTGCTTGGAACATCTTGGAAAAGGAGTTATAGAAAAAATGGCAGACCTTGCTCAATTCTGGATTATTCTAGAGAGTGCACTTGTAAAGTATGACACGCATGGAATATTTGATATATAGCTATGAAAATAATACAAAACATACTATGGACTATACTCTATCAAATTCATTTTGTCCCACTGAATTTGAATCCTCTATGAAGAATTTATGATTGTTTTACCCGGAACACATTTTTGAGACTAGTTTCAAGACTAGCCAAAAACCCTATATTCCACTGAATGTATCTCCAAAAATGAAACAACCGAGAAGCTAAAATTTCCACCACAGGTACCTGGATATATCTTCTCAATATAATCCAATTTTCAATATCTAGATCATTCTATAAATACAGTTATAGTGAACATGGTAAGATGATCTGTAAATAACATACCTTAGAACACATCCCCACAAGACTTCATCCTCCCTTGAAATTTCTCCCTTCTTCACTTCATCTTCCCTCTGAAATTGTCCTCAGATATCCTTGGTAACCTCAGATAAAAATCACTTGCTCACTTAGACAGATATTCAATAAACTTGTGTGTGCAAATGAGAGGCTCTTGATTTGTATT
>JASDQU010360174.1:0-11811 GCA_032191745.1 Picea mariana | reverse complement strand
CTAATCTACAGGTTATGTGCTATGAAATAGCCAAGAGATAATGATGATGAAAGTGGCTATCAGGACCACTAACCGAGAACCATTATGGTATGAATATCGTATGTGAAATTTATATTGGTTTGGATACATTGCTATGATATGTGGATCAGTGCATGATTTCAGGTGACGACACTGCACAAAACCGAATAAACGATGACAAAACCTCTAGCAACACAGTGCCACTATATATTCCATTGTAGGGTGTGGACCCTAGTCCTGTTAGGAGGGGTGGAGGCATTTCCCATCGTGTATCCTCCATTGTAGGGTGTGGACCCTAGTTATGATTAGGAGGGGTGGAGGCATTTCCCACCGTGTATCCTATGAAACCTGAAGTCATGGGAGGACGGTGTTAGTTCATGCTCCCCAAGACATGTGATGATGACTTTCATATGCCTGCTAGGGAAGCTTGGTCGATATAGAGACACTTCCACTTACGGGTTCTATTTGGAGTTAGGTCAATATAGTTTACGCTCCAAGATAGTCTAGCAGAGGAAGGATAGGAATGGAGATGGAAGTAGGTTAGGGAGGAAGGATGAGTAGTAATAGTTGAGACTGGATGGAGATCTATCTTGTGGTGGAATTTAATGTTTTCCCTTCAAACAAAAAAAAAGAGAAATGTGTATATATGAATATTCATTATTACGTAACTAAACCACAGTTGTTTAAAATAAAATTGTTGAACCGGATAACTGTAATTAAAGAAATTCTCAAACAATTGATTGGTTGTTGTCTTTTATAAAAGACTAGTCTTGCTGGCTGGATTGGATGCATACATAAATTATTAAAGGATGACAGTTTGATTATTTGTACATGCACGAGAATTGTATGTACTAGCTACACATGCATTTCTTGTACATATACACTAGTATGTATGAGTTTTCTTGACTTACTTACTCATAATGTCGGTTACTTGTTATGAATGTGGGAACCATGTTTCTTTTCCTTGTACCATAAGATACCCTTAACTTCGGGATGAAGTTTCCTGAAGGGTGGGTGTATGTAACAACCCTGCTTAAATAGGTGTATATGATTATTACTTAGAATTAATTTAATAATATAATTGTCCTAAAAGATTAGCTAAACCATAATTATTTCTTAAAATAACATTAACTAATTAATTATTATTAATTAGTTATTCATGATTTTCAATGATTAATTTAAGTATTAATTAACTCATTAATTAATAAGGTAAATAAATAAAAGGAGGATAATAAATCATATTATTAAATTAAGTTACGTACCCGATACAGGATAACATATTAACTACAAGGGATAAGATATTAAATAAAGGAGATAAGGAGAATTAACGGGAAAGGATAAGGAGGTAATAAATGAGTTAGGTAGGGAGTAAATGAGGCGGGAAAGTCGGTGAAGGAGGAATATGGAGGGGAAGGAGGTGGACGGGAGGTCATTCTACGGGAGGTTGGTGATGGATTTTGGGAGCTCTGTGATTTGCAGAGAGAAGTGAAATTTTGGGTGTGGGATTGTATCAGTGCACCGAGGTTGCTGGAGGTTTTGGGCACGGGGGCCAGGATATCCTTATGATATCCTGTAGCTAGGGAGCTACCTAGTTGGCAGGGAGGAACTAGGTTTTGGGCAGTGTTTTGTAGAAGCGATCAAGGAGGCAAGCGGCGGACAAACAGAGGATTATTAGCATCAAGTTCAGGTATTATTTCAAATTATGAATTGTTTTAATCTCTTATAAAATTTTATTAATTGATAAATTTGTAGGAGAATGTGCTAAATTATAGAAATTTCTTGAATTTTACTGTTATGTTGTAAATTAAATGGTTGTTTATTTAATTTGGCCGCTACATGGTGTTAATGATTTTTGTTATCGCTTATGGGATTATGAAAATAAAAAAATCATTAGGAGTAGAGATGTCATAATCAATGAGAAGTTCATGTACAAAGATCAGTTGTAGGGAAAGAAATAGGAAAAAAAAAACCCAGAATACACAGTGCTTGATGAGATCATTGAAAAGAAATTCCAAAGGAACTAGAAAATCAAAATATACAACAACAGGAGCAAAAATTACCTCAAACTCCCTAAAGTGTTGTTATAAGATCTACCAGGTTAAGTAGACCCCCTAAACGATACTCTCCTTCATTGTATTATTTATTGTTGACTGTTTCTAGTGAACCAAAATGTTATGAAGATATAATGCAGGTAGACACCAGAAAGAAGTGGGAGTAAGGAATGAAAGAGGAAATGGATTCCATATTAAATAACCAGACTTGGGATTTGGTTCAGTTTCCTGTAGGAAAAAGAGCATTACAAAATAAATGGGTTTACAAGTTGAAGGCATAAGATGGAGGAAAAAAGAAGTACAAGGATAGACTTGTTGTAAAGGGGTTTGCACAAAAGAAAGGTATAGATTTTGATGAAATATTTTTTCCTGTTGTTAAAATTACTTCAATTAGGACTACTTTAAGTCTTGTGGAAGCAGATTATTTTCACCTTGAATAGTTAGATGTAAAAAAAACTTTTCTGCATGGGGATTTGGAGGAAGATATTTATATGTAGCAGCCATAGGGGTATGAGGTCAAAGGAAAGGAGAATTTGGTATGTAGGTTGAGGAAGATCTCGTATGGCCTAAAGCAACCTCCAAGGCAGTGGTATTTGAATTTTGATAGGTTTATGATAGAACAAGGTTATAATAGATGTCATTCTGATCACTGTGTTTATTTTCAAAGGCTAGAAAATGGAAGCTATATTATCTTTCTATTATATGTAGATGACATGCTTGTTGGAGGGTCTAATATGCAGGATATAAATGTGCTCAAGAAGAAATTAGCTAATTCATTTGAAATGAAGGATTTGGGTGTTGCAAAGAAAATCCTTGGTATGAGAATAACAAGAGACAAGAAAAATCGCAAATTGACATTGTCTTAGGGTGAGTACATAGAAAAGGTGTTGGAGAGGTTTAGAATGTAGAATGAAAAAACAGTTAGTACACCTTTGGGAAACCATTTCAATATAACTAAGGAAATGTGTCCCAAGACACAAGAGGAGATAAAATACATGTCCAAAGTCTCTTATTCATCAGTAGTTGGTATCTTGATGTATGCGATGGTTTGCACAAGACCAAATATTTGACATGCAATGGGAGTTGTGAGTACGTATATGAAAAATGCAGGTAAAGAACATTGGGAGGTAGTAAAATGGATTCCCAGGTATTTGAGAGGTACTGCTACTCATGCATTATGTTTTGGAGGTTCATAAACTATTCTACAAGGATATGTTGATTCATATATGGCAGGTGATAAAGATAGCAGGAGGAGCACCATAGGGTATGTTTTTACTATAGGTGGAACAATAGTAAGTTGGATTTCGAAACTACAAAAGGTTGTTTCACTTTCAACAATAGAAGCAAAATATGTTACTACTATAGATTTTAGTAAAGAGATGATTTGGTTACAAAGGTTTATGGAGGAATTGGGAAAGAAGGAGGAGAATATTAGGTTGTATTTTGACAGTGAGAGTTCCATTCATCTTGCAAATAAATCGACCTTTCATTCGAAGAATAAGCATATGCATCTTAGGTACCATTTCATACGATTCATTTTGGAAGATGGATATTTGAATTTGGAAACGATACACACTAGCCAGAATCCTGCATACATGTTAACTAAGGGAGTAACCAAGGAGAAAATAAGTTCCTGCTCAGTTTTAGTTGGTCTTCAAGAATGAAGACGAAGATGAGAAATTTTCCAGGTCCAAGAAGCATCATAGTCCAGTATATACAACAACGATGGAGTTGTTGAGATTAGTCTCCAAGTGGGAGATTATTGGTTGTGGAGCCTGATTATCTTCATGATTCAAAGGTCTTTGATTTCATCTTTGTTTATACCCCATGAATACTTTACACTCCGAAAGAATGTACCCCCTAAAAATGGAGGTTACCCCCTCTGCGGGGCCAAGGGGAAAGCGGGCCCCTGGCAGGGGTTTAGGGGTGAAGCCCACGAAGGAGAAATTTCCTTGTAAATGTATATTGTAATTTCATTCTAAATGTGCATTGTTCATTATAAGGTCGCAAATATGACAGTATAAGTTATGTTAGGGTTTTTTTCCCCAGAAGGAAACCCTATATTATGAGAGAAATGTATTGTGGCTATGTATCATTGTGAATATTGTATTCTGAGAGAGGAGACTGTGAGAGAAAGAAGAGGAAGTTACAATGGGTGTGTTGTGTTGAGGAAAAGATATGAAATGATCTTACTCAATCATTTTCAAACTCTACTTGGGTGGAGAAAAGTAGACGGGAATATCACCCTATTTTTATAGCCAGCAAAAATAACATCTTAACTCACAATTATTAATTACAAGTGCTTAGGCTAGTCTTTTATCAACAAAACGCTTGCTAGAAATTTAATTTTTATGTAATTTTCTGAACATATCAATTGCTGAAATAAATGTAAAGATAGAAGTAAAGTCATCAAGATGATAATCAAGACAGGTGAGACATAAAGCAATCTTTTATTTCATTCATATTCATTAAAGAGTCATTTTCTTTACAAAATCTCATCCATAAAGTTTGGACCAAATTCAAACTTAGATATCCCCGATAGAAGATACAAAAGGACCTCTGACACAAAACCAAAATTGAACTCTAATAGATGGATTAGCTTGCCACAGATTGTTTCCCACTCGAATCTTCACAATAGCCTTTGTTAGTCATGAAAATTAATTCACAAACATATAAGTGTACACAAACTATCAAAGATAGATCAACACCTCTGAAAAAAAAGTGTCTGAATGATGTGATTCACCCATGAATATTGTTGTCTACAATAAGACCATGCTATCATAAAAGAGAATTAGTCTTGTAATGAATAATGAATGAATGAAAACTAAACTCCCTCAACATAAACACAAGAGCAAACCTTAGTATGCTTTAGCTTCTATCCTCCTCTTGTTCCTCCCTTTCCTTTTGATTTTAAACAAATTAGAATTGGTTGAAGTAGTTGAACCAACTCATTAGTTGAGTTAATTAAAATACTCATCTAACTTTAGTTAGGGGGAAGAGTAATAATTATAATAAGGGTTATAAATAAATAATAACTTGTAGGTGGCACCCCTTATGACTCCCTTTAGTTCATAACAATCATAAAAATCATAAAATAACCATTAGTTAAGTAAAACACACCTCCTTGTGTCTCCCATCAACATATTTAATTTTGGCAAGTTTAGCTTATGAAATTTGAAATTATTTTTAAAAATATTACTCATATATCCAAAATAAAACATGATGTCCAAAATTTCTTGAAGTCAACTCTCATCAACAATGGATAAATATAAAACTCAAAAACCATATTTCCCAGTCTATGATGCAACCCTTTCTTGATTCTTGTTGTCACCTCTTGATTTTCCTGAATTTTCCTTTGGCTATGCAAAGCCTTTAGGCCTAATCGTGTTGATCACGTGGGAATAATCATCCCTGAAATGCATCATGGAAGATACGGATTTGTCAAATCCATTGAAGGGTGAGGAAGGGGCAGCAATGTCTTTTCCTTTATCAAGGGCATGGTGGGCCTCAATTTTCAATCTCTTTCTAGCATGGGAGGATTCCACTGGTGAGTGATTTGGGGTAGCTTGGACAATGGGTTTAATAGGCAGAGGAGAAGGCAAGGACAAGTTGAGTCAGCCACGATGTTTGGAGACTATCAGGTGGACAATATCCTTCCATCCATCATTTTCAGGGACCTCAAGTTGCAATGAGACATGAAGAGGTACGAGGATACTGGGGGCTTGCAAGGCTTGGAAAGAAGGCCTTTCAGGCCTAGGTTGGACTATTCCTTTCCCAATCCAATTGAAAACTCTAGCATGAAACAATTGGCCAAGATCTTGTGAATCAACATCAAAATTTATGGAGAACCTAGGCCTTCTTGGGACTCAGTTCCAATTACCTCTACCTTTGTTTCCCTGGCCATGGCTACCTCGACTAAAAAAACTCATTCCTCCATGCATGATTGATTAGAAAATAGTATTTTAAATAACCATACATGAAAACTCTTAAAAATATGAAATATATTTGGTTGAGTGATGCATCATTCTCATGCAATCCAATCCATACAAATTGTTTTCTTGTTTATCAATGAGCAGGGGGTGAAAAGGGTTATGGAATATGCGAGGGGTTTAGATTGAGTGAAACGTGATATAATGAGGGGGAAAAGAACATGGTTGTTGCTCAATGAAAAAAAACAATCAACTGAAAATCAAACCAATAAAGCATCATTGTAATCCACAAAAGACACTACCACTTTGTACTACCTTAACACCAAAATTCTCTTGACTGTAATCAATCTCCGAAAAGGTAGTAAAAAAAATTGAATATGGGAAGGTGATGGGATTTGTAATTAGTAGAAAATGAAATAATGGAAGGGAATAAAAATGATTATTGTTCATGAAGTTAATTAAGTGATCCATAAAACACTATGCAATAAGAGATGCATCAACCATCAATCATTGTGACCAAATAACAATTTATGTGCATTTAACTAGTTCATTGTTCATAATCAAATATCCAACACAGTTCCATTAGAATATAGTATGCATTCCACACAATCTTTAAAGGGGTTTTGTTCCTTTCATTTACATACTTTGCATCTTATAACAATTTTCAAACAATAACCATTCCCAATCTATAAACCATCAAAATCAACCACTACCCATACATTACTTCAATCAACAAATATATCCAAAGTCATGTTTCCAAGATTAACAATGAAGTCACACTACCACTGCAATCGGGCATGTCATTTGAATGCAATGGCATTCATTAAACATACATAGGGGCAATGACCCAATAATCAAGATCAAATTGCAAAACCCGAACTGACACTTAAACAGACAACAATCACCATCCCAACACAAGATATGTGCCGAATAATTCAATCATGCAAGTGTAACTCCATCATTGTGCAATCCCAATATAGTGTGACTCTAAAAGTTGGGCCACCCATCCAACATGATGAGGTATCAACAAAAAGCCTCTATCAACAAATGATCGGGTTGCAACAAAAACATGCTTAAAACCCCGTGGGTATCCCTGAGTGTGAAACCCAAGCCATCCATGTTATACCCAGTGCACAGCCATCAAAACACCACGATGCAACATTTCCATTTTACAAAACCAAACACATAATCATGAAAATAACTCAACCAATCATGCTGAGCCATCAACCTAATACAATAATGCTTCGAAAACTATAATCGACTATGTTGTGTACACTTGGATTATACAATCAAACAATCATAAGCATCCAGTAGATTTCATTCATATAGTCTTCTTGGTTGGAATAACCATTAAACCCCAAAAGAAACTAACAGTTATCATGAAAAAAACACCACACACACAATGCAATATGCGTGAGCAACATCAAGCATTTGTAATCAATGCCAGCTAATCATCCAAACAATCCTTAGCACAAAAATACCAATGACTATGTATTAACTGACCAATTCACCACTATTGTGAAAATCAATCGACCTTAACAAGGTGTGGTAACCACGCATACCCACACATCAATTTGAATTGGGGCGGCAACCCTCTCAATTAACAATACTAAGTTATTAAACCTAAGGAGAGTTACTGTGTGTTGTTGTTGAAATAGAATGCAAGGCTTATCCTTGTTATAAGAGAGGCAACAACTATATTTCAAACCATCACAACTGTCACATGACTAACTGGGCGAGTCTGTACTCAAATTAATCGATGATACTTTCAATCCACCATCACCCATAGTAAACTTGACAGACCCGACAATCTTTTCTACACAGCTTCAGACTGGAGGTTAAGGGTTTGTTCTGTAGCCAACACATGGAGAACAGAGCCAACTCCTTATAGTGGTGAAAACTCTAAGGCAAATGGTGTACACAGAGAGAGAGCCATGATTCAAATCCACAAGAGGGGGCCATAACAGAGGGTGAGGCTCTAATTTGTCCTGGCAATGTTATTTAACGCACGTAGGGTATAACCCTCATGCTCTTCGATCAAACAACCACATCACAGAGGATACTGGGCTGAGTAAGAACAGTAAAACCCATTTCATGACCCTTAGTGGTGAAATCAACCAATGCCTAAGTGAAAAAAACACAGTGACGCAGAATGACTTCAACCATTAAACCCATAAAAGCCAAAAAATGGATTTAGTGAAAAATGTGTGAAGATAACTATCCACCCAAGACCAAACAAAAACCCTCCAACTAAACCAACAAGGATAACATAGAGATACCACCTAGTATGTCCAATAACTTCTATGAATTCAATATCATTGCAGGGAGGACCATCCACGCTTCATTCCAAGAACACATTTTTACACAATTGCAATACTTAGGAAAACACAAACCTATACACTTGAGCCATTAATCATTTCATAACCAGAGCAGAGTCACGAATGTCCAAAAAAAATACATACCTGTAATATAATTCCTTAAAATGCGAGCTGGTCGAGCGGTTCCTCTCTACTAATAAATCATAGCATAACCATAGCAGCAAGATCGAACAATAGCCCGAATAGGGTGGCAGCTAATGGGAGGAGTAAAGGTGAAATGAAGTAAATGCACATCGCCTCATTTCATTAATTCATCAGTACATGCCAACAAATTATTCATTAACACCATTAATCAAACCATGTATCGAAACCATCACCACATTAAAAGCTAATATCATGACCACCATATTCCATTTCACATCATATAACTCAAAAAAAATCACATAATCATTAACTTCCATTACCTTGTCAAATGAGCCACCAACATCCCATTTATCCAAAGATACCATATGTATATCGACCACGTAACTCAATTAACTCGCATGGCCATAATATGATAGCTAGGATTTAACCATAACCATTAAGTCGTTCATGCATGTAGTATAGTATATAGGATAGTTTAAATCCTTCCCCTTTGCAACCATTACAGTGTTCCCTATTTCCTTCCAATTGTTTGTATGTGGTATAATAAAATTGCAGAGTTAGATCCCTTTTTCTTTTGCATTTGTTATAGTAATTTTGCCTTTCTTCAAACTACCTTTTATGTGTTTTCACTACATGTTTGTTATGCAGGTACGATAAGAATAGGTGGCAATGATATCAATGAATAACATAGGCCGTAGTAACATAAGGAACCAACATTTCATAAGCTCAAACCATAGCCAATAACAAAAGATCTCATCAACCATGTAATTCGTGTCGCACATCATCACAATATAAAAAATGAACAGATATGATCTTCAATAGTTCAATGGGTCCCACCTACTAGTATTATTTAGATTTTATAATAATAGGCTTTAGAAAAAAATTTGCAGGAAAAACTTCGTTGACAATTTTAATCATCAACAAACTGGCAAATCCATAAGAAAATTTGTTTCCAAAAGGTTTAGAACTTAGAACTCATGGTTTCGCAGACCAAGAACAATAATTTTAGAAGACGTAACTAGAATAATTATGCAACAGGGGAAAGTGAGAGGATTTAATGGAAAGATGACTGGGGATTTTGGAATAACTCATGAAAAGTGTTAAGTATGAGGGGTTTTTACCACTGTATGCACAATCATTCAACTGGAATCTGCTCTTAACTTTCAAGGAGGAAAATTTTTAGACTTGCTCTTAAAATATCTATGGATGAATAAATGGCAAGAAGAAGTGGGAAATAACCAATTCCTTATAAGACAATAGTGGAAGTATATAACAATTTCCAGGGCCCTTCAGAGGAGACATCATAACAGTTGTGTAAGCTTGATTGTTATCGCCTAACAATGCTTTGCAGGAGTTTCACTATGGTAAAATTGATCCAACATCCTATTTGACCAAATTAACCAAAGATAATAGGAAACAAAATCATGACGGAAGTAAAGTAGCAGAAACTAAAACAACAACAATAAAAGACATAAATGAACACAGCAAGGAAAGAAAACTTAACTCAGAAGGAAAAAATCAAAGTACTATAAGCATAGAAAAGAATCACAAAAATTGAAAACAGAGTTAGGCTACTAGTATATAGAAATCCAATGAGCATTAGAAATTTTCATGTTGGCCCCTCGCAATACTTCAAGTGAGGACTGTTATTGTTGTAGGAAAACAATTGTCTCTGTAATTTCCTTAAAATGTATGAGTTAGTGTCCAAGAAAAAGATAATTTGTAAAGGACCCAACACTTGAAATTATGATGTAATTATCAGCCCTTGGACGCACATGATTAAATCATCAAGATAAGCATGGAGACTGACCAATTCAGTGAAAGTTGTGTGTATATTCCTTTTAAAGGTGTTACTTGCATCAAATAAGCCAGAAGGCAGGAATTTGTAAGGCATAGTATCAAAATTAGTAATAAAAGTGGTTTTGTGAACATTTTCCACTTTTACTTTGATTCTCTTGAAACCAAATAAACTTTCAAGTAAGGGCCCTAACTATGACTCTACAACCTGTTGCAAAAACATTTTCATATTCAGAAGAGGGAAGGGATTTCTCATAATTTCTTTCCTGAAAGTTTGAAGACTAATACAGGTTCTAATACTATCAGCGGTCCTCGAGGCCAATTCCCAATTTGAAACCCACTCAGGGTGGTCTGAAAAAAACATTCCATCCCTTAAGATATCTCTCAAATCCCTTCGAAAGGTTGCTTCCAGTGCAGAGTTAACAAGTTCTCGTTTTCTCCTAACTAGTTTTATAATATGTTGAATAAGACCAGGATCAAAACCATGAAGATCCTCATAAGACCAAGAAAAACCTTTTGAGATTCACTGAGTAGCCTGGTGGACCCCATCTCTTCTTTATCAAAACATTGGACATTTACTTTAACATTTGTTTAAGATTCATGTGTCGTAATTTTCAGGACGATGGTTTCAACCAACTTCTTTCATAACTCCTCTTCTTTTTGTTTTCCTTTATTTCCTATATTGCTCAATAAAAACGAACTCTCAAGAGGAGTCAATCCCTCAAGAATATTATTATTTTCTATGGATACAATATCCTTGGGCTTAAGAGTTTCATTTTGAATGGAAACACAAATTCTGTGATCATTAGGGAGGGCCTTCTAAGAGATTTCATTGTCAAGAATATATGGACGATGTAGAGATTGAAAAGCACAATCAAGCCTGTGAGGCAAAACTTGTTGATTAGGAGAGGCTGCAAAGACAACTAACCGATCAACCTGTTAACACTCCAAGAAACTACTTATGGTTGTAAGCTAAGTATGCCTGGCAACTTAAGAATTGAATATTTTTGTGTTTTGTGAATGTGGGTCAATGGGACAACTCAATACAGTTTATAACATTCAAAAATAGACATGATAAACAAATAGACAGTGCTTTTAAATATTGATTAATCAGCGAGTAACTTAAAGGTGGATGGAGAACAAATCGTAACTAAACCAATGCATAGCAGGGTCTAAGAGACAATCAATAGACTTATCATCAGGTCATGAGCTAAACAATGGGACGACGGCCATTCAAAGCTTAATAAAACAGATAAAAATGTGGAAGGAAAATGGAAGGCTGACAATCAACACTAAAAGAAAACTGTGATCTGTGTTAGCATACTAAGTCTGAGCATACAAAGAGTATATTTCTGTCCAGAATCGAACCTTTGTTTGATTTCAAAATAGGCATTTATAGCCTTTACAAAATGGTTACACAGATCCTAAAAACGTGGATCTGGTATTTAATAAAAACAGTCCTATTTTATTTAAACAACTATGATAATAAAGTCTTCTATAACAGAAAAAGATACTCGAATTGTCTTCATCATGCAAAAATTCTTCATCTGCTTT
>JASDQU010360173.1:0-11761 GCA_032191745.1 Picea mariana | reverse complement strand
AGAGCAATAATTCTACAACACAGAAAAGATAATTTGCATATGAATTGAAAGACAATGAGATCAGTTGCTTGCAAGTGTAAAATTCAAATTGCAGATGTTGCAGACCTAGGATTAAGTTAAGTGATTAAGTGCGAGATTAATTTTAGCCCTATCTAGGTGTCAGCGCAAAACTCTCCTCCCCCAGTTACCAAGTGACTGCTGGATGCTCAAGAAGTGAGGCAACGAGACCTACCTTAGCTTCACAGGTCAGTCCTAAGATCAGAGTACTCCCGGAAAGGACGTCGCGCACCATGAGACCTTCCCCGACCTAGCACCTTTCGTTGCCTTCCTCCAACCCCGTTTTAAATGGCGAAGATGGTGAGTTATGGTGTCCTATTAAATCTAATTAATTTTTAGACCTATGAGCTAAATATTGCAATGTGTGTTTGGGTGCTTGTAGCTTGCTCAAATAAAGTTGCCAAAGTACTGAAAATTGAAAAATAAGAAGGTTGATGCCTTTAAACAATGAAGTTGCAAGTTCTTAAGAGTTCAGTTATTGCATGTGAGTGTTAAGAACTGAAATTGCTTTGTGAAACTAAGATTGCTTTGTGAAATTGAAAACTGTGAAAATGAAGGCTGAAGCCTTTGAACCAACAGATTGCAAGTTAAATTTTAGTTTCCAGAAAAGGCCTTGGGGACCCAAATTGGAATTAATGATTGATTTCTTAGTTTATTAGATTGCACATGTAAGATATAAGAACTGAAAGTAACTTGCGAAATTGAAAGAATGATTAATTGAACCCTTCAAAATTACTGGTTTTTGCATACATGTATAAGAATTAAACACTGAAAGGTATATGACTTGCATGCAAAATAAAAGAAGATCAAAGCAAAAGATCCACAATGCCTCCACGGGCTCTAAGCTAGCATATGTTATGATATATACTCTAGATTATTTTAAGTTAAACATGCATGTAGAAATCACTATTAATCTTGCTAAACTAAGCAAGGAAAGACAAAAAAGAAAACTAATCTAAACTTGCAAAGTAAATACTGAAGGAAAGGAAAGCAAGCCGCTTGGGTACAACTCCTTTGGGCTTGCATTTACAGTGTTTTGGAGAAAAAAGAAAGAAGAGAAACTGTTACCACTTCAAGGAGTTGTTTTGAGGGTGTGTTGTGTATAAAATTGGGCAGCCTGCCCTCTTGTCCTGGCGAGAATCTGCAAAAATCAGCAAGCTATCGCTTGCTGATTTGAGCTGCAACACACTCAAAAAACGTTATGAAATTTATGTTTTTAGGAAGAAATCTCGTACAGATGTAAACTAATATTTTAAATGATTAAATCGACCAATCTAAGCATGTTATATAACCAAAACTGAACGTGAAAGAATGAGGAAGAAGGATATAAAATGCTAATGAAGTGTAAACGAAGATGAGGGTAGATTCGTCCTTGAAGCTATCCCAACAGCTTCATAGAGGTGATCTGCAAAACTTAAACCAAAAGCGATATGGAACAACAGATAAAATCCTGCATGCATAGACAATACAACATAGTTTCTATTATATAAGCATGCACAAAATATATAGATGGGCAACTACACTATTGCCTCACCTAGCCTAGTAAACTAATTTACTTGGGCAACTATTGACCAAAACACAAAGATTCAGAATGATATCACCTCACAATAAGTGGCACATCCAGACTAATCTTGAACGCCACATTTTCCTCCAAAGCAGTTTCTATATTATTAAATGGAAAGAGTTTGTAGCATCAATGTTGCTACAATCTCTTCAAGAACCAAGACCAATGAAGCAATGTGAAAGAAACGAGAGAGATAGAGAGGGATGGGGAGAATTCGGTACATAACAATACTGTTAAGAATGATGAGAAATGAGGGAGTGAGAGGTCTTTTAAATAGCCTTGAGGGACCAACAGACCCCTCTTGGATCTTTGACAAGTGTCAAACATCCAAGGGACAAGACAACTCAAAGACAAAAACGAGCCAATGAGAGACAAATTTTTCAGGGTGAGGGGAAATGGCAAGAAGGTGAAGGGATGAGGAGAAAGCAAGGAAAGGAGGGGGTGAATTGGTTTGAGGAAGAGACCCACACTTTGTTTGAAAGCAACCTTCCATTCTCTTATATGATGTTTCCAATTTCTTTAAAGGAAAGGCGTAACTCCAAAGCAAAGCGTGAGGGATAAGGGAGGACTAAGTGAGCTTGAAAGGGGAAAGGCACAAGGAGTGTGAGGGAAAGTGGCGACCTGTGGGTAGAGTGTGTTGAACACACTCCCCATTGGCACTTGAGTAGAAGAAAGGAAGGCCCACGCTTTAACATAAAGCAAAACCAAAAATCAAATGTGATGTTTCCACATTACGTAGAGGGTGACGTGAGGGGAAAACGCGAGGTTGGAAAGAGTGTGGAGTCCACGCTCTTGGAGTGTGGGGGAGTGTGAGTGTCACACTCCAAAAAGGACATGGAGGAGTACAACATATGAGTGGAAGACGGGAGCCACGATTCAATTGATGGGTGAGCTTCCCCACTTAAATGGAAAGGGTACGTAAGCTTCATATGGGTTTTAATTAAAAGGTAAGTTTAAATTAAAATGGGTTAAAGGGGTAGGTAAAGGGTTAGGTGGGGTAGGTTAGGTGTCTCTCTTAACATTAATTCACCTTTACTTCACCTTATTTGGTCCATTATTACAAAAATGACATTTGTCCATGTCCTGGGTTTGGCAATTAAAATCGTCGTTTTCCAAAAAACTCCTAAAGTGGACAAACAACCTAACAAAACTTGTCTGACTGAGTTGAAACTTGGTCCACAGGTGTAGGGGGTCTCATTAGCTTTCTTTTGAGTATAAATACTCCTATCAAAAATCCCGGGACCTAAGTTTTACATTAATTACCAAGAATTAATTAATTAATTAATTCCCAACTTTGAAAAAAACCTAGCTAAACTTGACGGAATTCCGCGAAATTTCGCATGCTGTCTTACATGGTCATTTACAACATTTCTAAACACTAGCTACCTAGGAATGACTTCATTAG
Source organism: Picea mariana (assembly GCA_032191745.1). Lineage (NCBI taxonomy): Eukaryota > Viridiplantae > Streptophyta > Pinopsida > Pinales > Pinaceae > Picea > Picea mariana. Next base: position 8,735 of record JASDQU010360173.1, on the reverse strand, counting down.
AACGTCTTTGACCACTTTGGAGGATTTATTTGGTGGGAGTGAAAAACTCAAGGGAGATTAACCCATTGATGGTTGGTTAGGCCACATTAACCTCCTGAGGATAAAAACACTCAGTGAAAGGAACTCTCCTAATGAAGAAACCCTAAGGCAACTGACATAACATGATCCATGTAGACCTATTACATTATAAACCCGCGCAGGGGTGAGGTAATCCCGCTTACAAAACTGTGTGCTGGAGCAAAAAATGCCATGTAAAACCAAATAGTCTTCGACATGTTTGCATCTGTTGATGCATATCTTCTTGGTACATGGATTTGACCCCCTAGTTGAAGAGGAAGTCAACACATCCAACCGGAAAGATTTCCCTCATAAATACATCAAAGGGACTCCGTTGCCCAAGTTTTATTTCTTCAAGTTGTCTCTTCCCCTCTCTTACTCAATTCTATACAAAAAATTGGTTTCTTTGAGTTTTTGTTTGCATGCAAGAAGATAGTGGATCTAATAAAGATAAATCTGTTCTAATTCATTTGCATGCAGCTCTAAAAGGTTAGATCTAAAATATATTCGAGGAATTTTATCTTTTACCTAGATCTAGTCTAAGTTTTGCCTAAGTTAGCCTTCGATTTCTTAGCCTTCGTTTTCAAAGTTATAAATCTGAAATCTAAAGTTGTTTTGTTTGCTGATTTTATATCAGCCTAAAAGACCCTAAGGAGGCTAGCTATCTAGCTCTCACTCCTTAGTTACTTTCCCTTGTTTTAACCAAGTTTAACTTCACAATTTTTTTTGAGTTGACCAAAGACACTTCCCAAAGTGTTTTTGGCCATCTTTTGGGTTTAATAGCTTGTTGTGTTCTTGCAGAAATAATAAGTACAAGAGGAGTCTCCGGCCATTTGTCGAAGTTTCAACCTCTTTGGGACCCCCGGTGCTCCCGAGAGCTTTGTATTTCATTTTGTTATTTGAAAAGGCATTGTAAGCACTTGATCTCTCAATATAAAGATCAAGTACCTCTAAAAAATAAAGTAGCTTAGGATTGTAATAAAATTTGCGAGCCACAAAGCTCGCCTCTCTTCGTTTCCCCTGCCCCTGGGGGGGAACTGATGTCTTTTTTCTTTTCTTGTTTTTCGGGGTTGTGTCCCGTTTCTTTTGATTTCTTTAGCTTTACTTGCATAAAGAAGATAAAATAAACTCATCTCACTAAATTAAAGTCCTAAAATCAATTGCAAGTTTTAGGTTTGCTTATTGCTAGTTTTATTTTTGCAAGATATTGGAATAAACCCGAGTTGTTTAAACCACGTATGTAATCCTACTGCTACGCTTAAGTGGCTTTGGGGACCCAGAAATGGTTTAAGAAACACATTCTAGTATAATTAGGACAATATCTAAGTTGTGTTATTCATCTAAGACCTCTAGCCTGGGTGGAGTGTGTCAAGTCAAGGGGAAACTCTCCTCGTTGGACCTGCGGCACACCCGGTCAATAAGTCTATAAGATTGGTGAATAACTAACAAGGATATCACATTACACTTTGCACACAAAGAGTGGGGACCTCGACCTTAATCCCCACTTCACGGTCTCAAAACCTTTTTAATATTCCAAATCCCCTAACTACAATACTCAAGATAAAATTAACGCGACACTTTCATCACATCACGATTTGTTTTTATCTGGCACTTGTCTATCTCTATTTTATTTCTTGCCAGCGTATCTATTTGATTTAAAGTTATGTGGTGAATGGTTAATGCTTATGGTTGGTTTAACAGGCCGTATCCTTTTGATTAACTTATGTTGCTTTGATATTATCTTGTGTTTCAAAATATAAACTCCTAGAATAGTTGTGCTTTTCAATTTCAGTAGAGTAAAAGCCTTAGATTATTTTTAGAGGGGCTACCCCCCTTGGCTTCGCTAGGAGTTGGCCTAGACAGAGGAGTTGAGGATCAGCTGACAACACCTTGACTCGAAACTTGCCCCCCAAGGACACACCAAGTGGATTGAAGGTTTCTTCCACGTTAGCCCAAGTGTGTATAAGGCGGCAACTGGGCCCTAGGTGCCTTTTTTCCCTTCTTATAGCTTCACTTAGGTCAAGGAGCAAAGTCTAGGGTTAAAACCCTAAAGTGCAAGCACTTTTGGGTAGTAGGCTTTTAACACTAGCAAGAATGCTTCACAAACTTGGACAAATAAAAATTTGTGAGGGAAAGAAGCACTTACGTTTCCCTCTTAGGGTTTCAACAAACAAAAAATGCTGTTAGATTTGGTAGCTCGGAGGTACTTCTGCATAGGTGGCGCCCAACGTGCAAAAGTGACAGAGCACATTTCTATCTAGTGACTTTATAAAGTGATTTTATAAAGTTGAGTATTTTATTTTTAATGTGTAAAAGTGACTTTATTAGAGTGTGGGTCACTTGAGTGACTTAAGTGATTTCAACATTACGATTGAGTCACGATCGTTGATCTCATGAGGAAAAGATTAGATCTTGACCGTCAATCTCATTGGAAGACCAAGGGTTAGGGAAGTTACACATTGGAAATGCATAAAGGTATCTCTAGTGGAGAAAGAGGGCACACTTTTTTAGGAGAGGGAAGGTGAATAGTCACAGATCCCCAGAGAGATTGAGCTTAAAGGAAAAGACTAGCAGCTGAGGGAGTTGGAACACATCCCTAGGAGAGGGATAGGCACGCATTCCAAGGAGAAATAACAACATTTAATTTTTTCCATATAGTAGCTATACGAAGGGTCATACAACAGTGATTGTTGGTTGCATAGCAAGAGGAAGACACAAAAATCGAGGTTGTCATTCAACAATAGTTTGGCTCGATTTCCTAGAAAATTTTTCTAGGTGAAATCTGTTCTACAAGGTATCGAACAATACAGTAACTTTCTGGCACGATTTGAGGGCATCTTGGTGCTATTGTTCACTGTATAGGGCCATACAGGCCTTACATCCAAGGCACATTTCGCAAGACTAATTTCTGGCTAGGTTTTCAAGAACAATATCTTGCTAGAGAGTGAGATAAGTACTGTGTTTGAATGTTGTTTTAAATGTTGTTGTAAACTCTTATATTTTTCCCTAGAAGCTCAATAAGAAAAATCTCCTTGAACTGGTTTTACCCTTGTGGGTTTCTCCAGAGGCATTGCCCAGAATTTCTATTTTTCAAGTGTGGCATTTGTCTATTGTTCATTTTTTTTCCGCTACTATTTTATTGCTTATTTAATGTATTTATGCTCATATATTGTTGTAGAATGCTAGTATTTCATTGCATTACAATGATAGTGATATTGGAGGTTGAAATCAAGATTTAACTAAGTGTTTTGAGCTCAGATGTCTACAAATACTTGCAACAAGATAGTAATTCAACCTTTAGCATTAACAAGAGACATAAAATTGCATAAATTACTTACTTCTTCCAATAATCAAGAGCATAAAACCCTAATTTACAGAAATTATCCATCCAAGAGTGCAACACATCCACAAAGAACCTCCTTCAAGAAAAGCGCATAAGAGAAAAGATCTAAAGAGGCTAAAGAAACGAACATTTCAGAAGTTTTCCCCACACAAGTGAGGGAAAGTGATGATTTGTGATAATCCTAGCGCTAGCCTCTTTATATGAGGAAAACCTAGCGCATTTTTCCCCATAACAAGTTAAATGACAATAAGAAGTGGGGTTGACCCCTCAAGTAGCCTCTACAAAGTGCTAAAATGCAAAGACAACATCATAAATGCCACACGTGTGGTGACGTCAAGCCTCCAAACGTTAGGAGAGGGCCTCCTGAGGAAATGTGGCCACATATCAAGGTGAAATGATGGAAAAGGTGCATATCATCGTCCATGGTCATGCTCTGTTATCGCATGGATTGTAGGTCGGGAAAATCTCGACCTAATATACAAAAGTAGGACAACTATGTGAATACTTGCCCATTTTCTCCTTAGATAGGTACTCCCTTCGCTTTAGTGAAGGAGAAATCCTACACAAGGAGGGAATCCCAGGTGACCCTACGGGGAAATGAGATGGAAAGTGGAGTAATGGAAGGTGATTACCTTATAGGTCAAAAAAAGAAGTGGAGGATGGATTGAAAGTAAGTCCTGTGGATGGAGGATGGTTGCCAAATACTTGGGTATCTGCACCATAGTGTTACACCTACCCGAGACAAGACAAATAATCGAGATACAAGCCTAAATATCAAAGGGACAAACATGTGAAGCTTGCTGTCCTAAATTGCAGCAGTAAACAAATGTATATATCAGTAATGAAATATGTTACTTACTGTAGAAATAACCATCAAAAGCATCAAATATTTATTGGACAATGAAGCAGTAAACAAATAGATAAATTTTCAATACTTTAGCAGAATCTTTGATGGTGATTTAGGGCTGCAAAAAAGAAGTTTTCAGATATTTTTTAGAGCATCCAAATGGCGGTAGAAAAGATTTTCTACATTAGAAAATTCCAACCATGAAAATTGACAAGTAAACTGACAAAAAGATAGACAATAAGCAGTGGAATTAGAGTACAATTTTACAAGTAATTTCAGCGGTTGAAAAGCAAGTTATAGTAAGAGATTGAATGTGTTTTGTTGCAGCCCTAATGGTTGTAGCATAAATTTATAACAACAATAATATGTACTTGGATAAGCTAGACACCCTAGTGGCTCAAGAAATCCTAAATCATGTAAATTTGATTCCACTTTAGACAATCGAAACATCTCAACAAAACACGTTATCCAATGCAACTATTTTGTTTCTCCAATGCAATTTTCAGATCAGTTCTTTGAATCCATTGGGTAAATGGAGTTTTGGTTATAAGAGTTAGATTCACAATACCTCTAGGGGTGTAAGCCCTTTTACTCCCTAGAGCATGCAAAACCAACAAAGGTAAGTCTAGGGGGGTGTAATCCTTTTTACTCCTCCTAGCAACCTTGTAAAAATGACTTATCAAGTTGCAAATAAAATGGACCTTGGTAGAGTTTGTATGCCCTTATAATCCTCCAAGGGTTTTAGACAAATCTAGCATGAAAAAACAAGAAAATACCAACAAAGTGCATAAATTTCCTTACGAATTTCACAAAATAGAAAGACCAAACCCTAGTTTACCAAGATAATTCCATCAACATGCAATAGAACAAGTTTCCAAGAGGTGTGCACCACCTTATCTCCACAATACACCATAACAAGCATCCCAAAAATGTTGCACGAGAGAGAGATGGTCCAAAATGCTCAAGTAGGGCACAAATTTCATCCAAGTACTCTTCTCCAATGAGAGAGCTATGATAAAATGAAATGAATTTGATCCTTATTTATACAAAACCTCTAAAAAGTGTTTGTCCACATTTAGTTAGGGTAAATGACAAAACAAGGGGGCCATTCCCCTTTATTTTTCCCCTTTACAACTTTAATTTGATTTTACACATAAAGAAACCCTCAAAAGTGATGTCAAGCCCTAAGAAGGTGATGTCTTGGTACTTTTGGCAAGTCGTTAAGCAATAGGAGGAAGTTGTTGAGCCTCCTAAGGACTTCCCTTCAAGTGCTAGGGTATTCTCCATAGTGCAAGGGATCCTCCTCATAATAAGGTGCCAAGTTTCCATCAAATCATCCTCATCACCACCAAACCCTAGCCCTAGTCAAGACGTCAAGCCCCAAAAGTGTGGTGTAAGGCCTCTAAAGGCAAGTCGTTGGGCTAAATAGGCCTAGGTGTTAGCTCTTGGCTGGGTCGACCTAAATTTCTGGTAATTATATTTTTTGTTTATCTTTTTTCTGTGGAGCCGACTTGCCTTTTTGGAAGATAATATTCTGATATTATTTATTCTGCTAGGACGACTTGTCTTCTAGGATTTTCACACATCTGTTTAGGGTTTCCCTTACTTCTAAAATATTCCATTCTAGTCAAAGGTTACACGTGGAGGTTAATACCTCCCATAGCCACCGTAACATCAACAGAGACAAAGTGGATTCAAACCAAAAGGAGAGAACAAAAATATGAATTGTCTTGAAATTTGTCATGGGAGCATGATATAGTAGCCATAAAGAGGAGGGAATTAGTGGATGGATGCATCTCGTCAAATAAAAGTTGTGTATGATCCTAGGTGAAGCATCAAGGGTGTCCAAAAGGAGTTAAAGAATCAAGGGAAAAGGAACCCTAAACTATAGAGAAGCATGTCTAGTTTATATAAAAAAAGGCAAGGAAAATGTGGCAACAAACAAATCCCAGAGTTTCTAGAAAAAGGCACTTACTATTCTATGGGTCAAAAAAAGGTTCCTTGAGAAACAAGAAAACACAACTCTATATGGGAAACAAAAAAGAAATCATGGAAGAATAGAACAAAACCCATGGAAGGGAGAAATCAAATTCCATGGATTTGCAAAATTTAAAATAAATCAAAAGTCGAAACACGCATAAACAAAAAGGCCAACCCAAAGAAAAAAGAATAGGGTCAAGAGAAACTTGGCTTGGTTGGTGAAAGTGAGTTGATAATATAGCACCTACCAAAGTTCAAATTATGTCGGTGACATGCCTGTGCTTGCGCTTGTCCTCATGGATGTGCACCAATGCATACAAAACAAACAATTGGAACTAGGTGCAAGTCCCGGCTGCCTTTGACGGAATAGATAACCCCCACTTGTGGCTATTTAGCTAATGGGTGACATGTTAGTCACTCAATTCATGATAATAGGAATCTTAGTATTAAGAAAAAAGTAAAGGGTTTGATAGCCATATAATAAAAGCGAACATGGACCCCACCAATGAGTGAGCCCACTCAAAGAGACCAAGGCTAAGCCAAGGGACACTCACTAGAGATTAATTTCATTAAATGCATATGGCATGCATATTAAACCAAGTATTCAAAGGCAACATTGTTGGTTGGTCCTACATGATGAGGTTTGATGAAGGCCCTGAGTGAGAGTGGAGTGGTACCCATGCGAATATTGTGTTAATATGAGAAGTGTTAGTGAATGGAAACTATACAGGGAGAGCCCAATAATCTAAATTAAACAAATGTCAAAAGAGAGAGGAAAGGTAGGGAAAACCACTGCGCAAGGTTGAATATACTTCAAAAATCATCAGAGATTAGGGTATTGATATCCCCCTGAAAATCCATGGTTCATTTACCATTTTCACGAGTTTTCTTCTCTCACAAATAATAGAAGGAGATCCTTGGAGTTCAATGATAGTTACAAGATGGGAGAGATTTGTGAGAAAACAAGAAACTGTGCAAGAAACAAGAAACAGAGTAGACAGATCAGGAACGAGAATATGCATAGCACAATTGTATTAGATGATAGGCTAAAAATATAAACAAAAAACAAAACCACCAAATCAAGAAAGAAACAAATCCTAACGACTAGTATAGCTGGCCAGAACAGCTGGCAGTGTACAGTCACATGTTGTTGAGGTTACAACTAACACTCCCTCTTAAACTAAACAATTACAAACATTAGCACTGATAATGCCCAAGTGTTTGTTAATGTTTATGCCACTATTATAGTTCTTTGCATTTCAATAGATAAGAGCATCATAAGAACAAAATCACTAAGAAATACACATTCACAAGAGACACGGCATTTATCCTGGGAAACCCTCTAGGGGAAGAAAACCCAACAAAAACTTCCTTATCATAAATAGCTTATACAATGTTCAAGAGATAACTCAAACCAATACAGATAGTCCTCTCCAAGTGATGCGCCACTCTTCTTTTCCTCTCTCCAACTGGTAATTGCAGCTTGCCTCATAAGAGAATGAGCAAGTGAGTTGTGTGTTGGAAGTGAGGCGCTAGCCTCCTATATATACAAGACTGGCATGTGTGAGAGGGTGTCACTGGCAGGGCCGACCTCTCACTCTGGGTGGGTAAACCCACCTTTAATTAATTCTAGGTCTTCAATAACAACTGCTAGGGCCAACTTCTTATTCTCCCATTTATAATTGTCCGATGACCAATCCGCAAAAGGGGATTTGGTCCTTATACAATTACCGCCATGATTAATCCACAATGGGGATTAATCCAATAAAAATAATAGTAATAATGACATGATTAATCCGCAATGGGGATTTAATCCAATGAATAAAATATCAATAATAATAAGAATACTCTTCGCAATTACATTATTTCAACACTCCCCCTTAACAAGAAGGGTATTCTTCATCAGCATCAGGTGAGAGAGGTCTGCATCATCAGTGGCATCCAAAGGACAGTATCGTCAATATCATCTTGAAACATTGGCTAGCATATTTACGAGTCATCGGAAGTTTTCTTCATCGACAGCATCATCATTCTCGAAAGAATGCTATCATCATCTGCATCAAATATGTATCAGTAAAAATGATACCTCATCACAGCACTAGGCTAGCACATCACAGTACTACACTGGCTCAATGTCACAGCGGTTAAGCTGGTAGCTTAATGTCAGTCACATCTTGCTTTACGTCTAACAACGAGGTCAGAAGCAAGGAATCATCTTGCTTTACGTCTAACAACTAGGTCAGAAGCAAGGAACACATCATCATCTCGCTATACGTCTAACAACTAGGTCAGAAGCAAGGAACACATCATCATCTCGCTTTATGTCTAACAACTAGGTCAGAAGCGAGGAATCACAACGTCATGCTTTACGTCTAACAACTAGGTCAGAAGCATGACTCATCTTGCTTTACGTCTAACAACGAGGTCAGAAGCAAGGAACACATCAACATCTCGTTTTACGTCTAACAACGAGGTCAAAAGCGAGGAATCATCTTGCTTTACGTCTAA
>JASDQU010360172.1:6925-18733 GCA_032191745.1 Picea mariana | reverse complement strand
TTATTTCATGATTCCCTTGTAGCTTATTTTGAAAAATCAACTAACCCTAAGATTCACTCAGGAGGCCATTAACTCTCTTAAGGAATTAGGTGATTGTTTTATTGATGAGGACTTCACCTACATAAGAATATATGGGTGTGAAGGGGCTCCCTATATTCTACCTATATATGTTCCAAACAGAATCTCTCTTAGAGAGATAGCATACCAAACCATTAATGTTGGCATTGTTTCCTTTTTTGCCAAGAAGTCATAAAAGACAATTGCCTTCCTTCCCAATTTCATTAGGAATATTTTTTTTTGTCAAATGCAAAGTGTTGGCATAGGGGCAGAACGAGGGTTCAATGCCACAACAATGCTCCAACAAAACTTTAACTACTAGCCCTTTCAACAACACCTGCGAAGCATATGAAGTCTCACGCGAGGTAGAGGTAGGGGTCGTTGCAGGGCTCAGATGTCTGCAACCTTAGCTGGGACACAGATCTATGATTTTAGTATTTAATAGAGAAATCAATAGTAAACCTTCATCAATATATAACCAATATCTACTCCACACATAGAATAGTGCATCACATCATTTACCCATATCTAATGTATCTAAGCACTTAGCATAAGGAATTATATCATATCTAGCATATTCAAGCACTAAGCAAGTTCATAGAGGTCATATCTAGCATCCAGATTCATCATAAGCACAAAGTATAGTAGATCTATCTGTTTATCTATGTCAATCACTTAGCATATAACACATAAGTACACCAACACATGGCACAAAGCAGAGAAACACAACATATACATGGTCCACCCCCACCCTAGGGATAGATCCACCAACTCTTCTTCTTTATTATTTTCTTCAATCAAATACATGTAGAGAGCCACAAAAACCTTACCCCGCATAGAACAAGAGATCTGCGCATCTCGCTAGATCCTCCTTCCTTGCGTTACAACACAAATCCATTCACAGTCTGTTACAACCACTTTCAGTTAGCTCTGCAAGTCTCTCACAGTATGCACAAAGAATTTACAAGCCACACTTTCACTTAGCAAAACATCACATATATGCCTCTTCTCTCTCCCCTTACATCGCCTAGACATCTATTTATATATTAAAACATAGGCCTAAGCATGTGTAAACCCACGGGTCGACATTACTATACCTGTTACATATTCCCAAATCCCAAAAAGGACCCAAAAAGAAGCTAAGATCCCGTGATCTCTGCTTCGTCTTACGGTCTTCCTTCGACATGTTGTTGAAGTCCAAAATGGTCAAACTTGACCAAGGATCTTTCAAAACTTGGTTGACGGCCAACAGGCCCCTAACACTCACCTGTGACTCATCCCGAGTCACTCCGATGTAGGAAGTTCTTCTTCGAAATCCTTGAGCTTGGCTCGAGCTGCTTCAACTTGTTGTTGTGCTATGACATCTTGTTCAACAAACTCTTGGATGACTGCATTGTTCACAGGTCCTTCTAGGCATTGTTCAACTATCGTAACAACCTTCTCGAGTTTTGGTCCTTGGCCTTCAACTTCTGTGAACAATTGGTAGGCCTTATCTTGCACGGGTTGGAGTCTCTGAGTTACTTCCACAACTCTGCTTTGAATAGCGTGAATCTGTTGTTGGGAAGTGCATTGCTCTTGAGATCTCTTCATTCTTTCTACAACTGACAAGAGCTTCAACTATGCTTGTATCATTTCTCTTGATACTTCACCTCTTGCAGCTGCGACTCCAGTTCTCTTAATTCTGGACTCTCAATGAGTCACTCGTATGTCAGGGCACTACGATCACTCAGCTACATGCATTCCATAGCAAGGGCCTTTAGTCTCTCAACTGCGCTACTCGCAGTTGCTTCTCTTTAGTCCTTCACATCCTGTGGGGTCTCGGGCACTGTGTGTAGTTCTAAGTCTGCATTGTGTTGTTGTAGTTGTTGGATCACTTCTTCAAGCTGTTCTACTTGCTGTGTAACTCGATCTTCTGCCTTTATTTCTACGATTGACACAGATTGAAGTGCTTTGTTGACCACTTCCTTTACTTCGAGTTTCTCGGTGAGAAACTGTTCTTTTCCTTGTTGTATCTTTGTTTTTGTTCAACTTCACTTAGAGGGAAATCTTTACCTGTTCTGCAGCTTGACGTTGTTCGAAAAGTACTCCTTATACTTGCGTCAAAGCCTGGGTGGCTTGTTCTATTTTCTCTTGTGCTCGTCGAAGGTGAGCTTCGACTGTATCAACTAATCGATGGAGATGGGTTTCTCGTATCCCATCTCTGGTGTTCCCAATGGCATAGGCACAGTGGAGACTGTGCGGTTGGACTGTAGTTCCTGTCGTACCCCTCAGAGTTCAATTTCAATCCTATCGTACATTTCTTCTTGCTTGGTCTCCTGTTTTTCTGCTATTTCCAGCGAAGCATCATTCAGGGATGCTATGAGGAAGTCGAAGTCGTCAGAGGTCAGGACAGTTTGCACCTTGTTTATGGAGGCTTTCGATTTTTTCTGGGAAGAAGGTTTCAGAGGCGAACCCTTCCTATTCTTCAGGGGATAAACCTCGTCTCCTTGCTTCTGTTTGACTTCTTTGTCATCTAACTCTTTTCCATCACCTCCTTCCTCTCGTGATATGGAAGCAATATTTATGGATGTACTATCTAATGCTTGGACTTCTTCAGTCTTCTTTGTCCTGCTAGGTCCGGGTGTATCCTACGTAGTTTCTGGGTTGTCGATGTCGGATATATCTGCGGGTTTTGTGGGGATAAGTAGGTCAGTGGACCATTCCTTAGTAATCTCCTTGAGGTCCTCCTCCCTCAACTTGTATTAGGACTGAATTTGTTTCTTATGTTCATCGGTGTGCACTGTAATATAAATGAAATGTCGATCTAGGTTGAACTTCATAAAAGGCTGGAACCGGTGTAGAGTTTTTGGAGTCATGCGAGGCTCGGACTAGATGGATCTCTTTAGTTTTTAGTAGTAGGAATGAAAAACAACATTTGACTGCCACTGTTTGTTCATATCGCTTGAATACCAAAGTGTATTGAACTGGACACACACCAGAAGTTACAAGAGTAAACTTCCACCTAGTCTAGCCTCTCAAGCAGTTACGAGAGTGAACTGCCACCTAGCTGAGTTAACTAGTCAACTAGTCTTCAGTTAACTAACTAAACAAAGAGTAGTGAGTTGGTGATGATCCCAATGTTGCATGGTGACAAAACCAATGCAACATCTAAACTCAACTCAACTAGTCAAACTGAAGTGTAAACTAAAAGAGAATATTCTCCAGGTGGAATATTCTCCCCTAAAATATAGGAGACTGGATAATGACTAATTTTGACTAATAAACAAGGAATAACCTTAGTAAAAATAAATCCTAGGTGTGTGTGAAGTAACTCCAACATTTTCTAACATTTTCCAAATATTTTTAGAATGCAACAACCATTGCATCTTGATTTTCCACGTGTGATAATTATGGGAAGTTAGGAGCTCAACAATCCTTGATTCTACCATTTATCGATAGAGGAAAATAAAACACAATATTTGTGATCTTGAATATGTTTCGATATAACTCAAACAATCACAACAATATAGATTTGGTGACATTCACATTCCAATCAAATAGTATTTTAACTTTTTTTTTAATAATCAAAGAAATTAAACTTTGTTGAAAATACTTTTAGGAAATGGAATATCAAACTAATTTGAAATCTACTTTGTGAGAGAGAGGATCCAACAACTGGAGTGATGCATGGAGGTAATATCAGATTTGAATGAGGAAGTATGCCATACAATCTCTGGAGCAGAGGCACATCTCCCATGATTTATCCAACTAGAATATAGATCCAAGCTCGGTATTGGAGTGTAATAATAGAAATCCAAGCAACTCATCAAAAATCTACCTCCCAAGAGAATTCCAACTCAACAAAATGTGAGAAGAGTTGAGAGCACCATGTCCAATCTTGAAAAAACCTTGGAAAAAATGCCCAAGCCCCCACTAAAACAATGGGTGCACTTCTTGGGAAAAGGGCTCTCTCGAAAGGTCATAGATGATATTATATCACTATTGTAGAACCCCAAGAAAATCATTATTACAAAAACCCCAAGATTTGGAGACAAAAAGACTATTTGTTTAGAAAATCTCCTTCAAATGATTTCACAAATTGAGTATTTTTGGCCAGATGACATTGCCAATATGTATAAACTACATGCACCTATAGTTTGTCTAGATGAGAGTTATATTAATAAATTCATTCAGAAGGAAGTGGAGAGGGAAGAAATACAAATGGAGGATTTCATTAGGAATTGGTGGAATGATCCCAATTCCTTAAACGTTATTGGATATAAAATTTAACATGTTACATGGTTGAGGAATCCTTCCAAGATGAAAGACATCATTCTCTATTACCTTTATGGTGAAAAGGATAATTCTAAGTTTAAATTAAGTTGGGTTGTCGTGATTCACCAAGTTCTCAAATAAGGAGTATTTAATTGGGCTCACATCCTCTCTACTAACATCAAGCAAGAGGTTCTAAAATATCGAGAAGCACCGTCAAGGTATTTCCCTGTATTATTTATGTTTGGTTATTTAACTGATGTTGTCTATGCGGTCACACATTTTCCTCTGCTAGCCTAGAATTGGTCTCCTTTTGAAGAGGTAGTCCACATATGCTTTTCTAAATGTGGCAATTACCTATAAAAAAATATTCTATGATATATGTAGTTATTTCATGATTCCCTTGTAGCTTATTTTGAAAAATCAACTAGCCCTAAGATTCACTCAGGAGGCCATTAACACTCTTAAGGAATTAAGTGATTGGTTTATTGATGAGGAATTCTCCTACATAAGAATTTATGGGTGTGAAGGGGCTCCCTATATTCTACCTATATATGTTCTAGACAGACTCTCTTTTAGAGAGATAGCATACCAAACCATTAATGTTGGCATTGTTTCCTTTTTTGCCAAGAAGTCATAAAAGACAATGGCCTTCCTTCCCAATTTCATTAGGAATATTTTTTTTTTCAAATGCAAAGTGTTGGCATAGGGGCAGAACCAGGGTTCAACGCCACAACAATGCTCCAACAAAACTCTAACTATGAGAACTTTCGACAACACCTGCGAAGCATAAGAAGTCTCACGTGAGGTAGAGGAAGGGGTCGTTGCAAGACTCAGATGTCTGCAATCTTAGCTGGGGCACAGATCTATGATTTTAGTATTTAATAGAGAAATCAACAGTAAACCTTCATCAATATCTAACCAATATCTACTCCATAGATAGAATAGTGCATCACAACATTCACCCATATCTAATGTATCTAAGAACTTAGCATAAGGAATTATATCAGATCTAGTATATTCAAGCACTACGCAAGTTCATAGAGGTCATATCTAGCATCCAGATTCATCATAAGCACAAAGTATAATAGATCTATCTATTTACCTATGTCAAGTCCTTAGCATATAACACATAAGTACACCAAAACATCACACAAAGCAGAGAAACACAACATATACATGGTTCACCCCCACCCTAGAGCTACATCCACCAACTCTTCTTCTTTATTATTTTCTTCAATCAAATACATGTAGAGAGCCACAAAAACCTTACCCCACATATAACAGGAGATCTGCACACCTCGCTAGATCCTCCTTCCTTACGTTACAACACAAATCCCTTCACAGTCTGTTACAACCACTTTAACTTAGCTCTGCAAGTCTCTCACAGTATGCACAAAGAATTTACAAACCACACTTTCACTTATCACAACATCACATAGATGCCTCTTCTCTCTCCCCTTACATCGCCTAGACATCTATTTATATATTAAAACTTAGGCCTAAGCATGTGTAAACCCATGGGTCAACATTACTATACCTGTTACATATTCCCAAATCCCAAAAAGGACCCAAAAAGAGGCTGCGATCCCGTGATTTCTACTTCATCTTGCGCTCCGCCTTCGACAGGCTGTCGAAGTCCAAAATGGTCAAACTTGACCAAGGATCTATCAAAACTTGGTCGAGGGCCAACAAGTCCCCAACACTCACCTGTGACTCATCCCGAGTCACTCTAATGTAGGAAGTTCTGGTTCGAAATCCTTGACCTTGGCTCGAGCTTCTTCGACTTGTTGTTGTGATATGACCTCTTGTTCAACAAACTCTTTGATGACTGCATCATTCACAGGTCCTTCCAGGTGTTGTTCAAGTATTGTAACAACCTGCTCGAGTTCTTGTCCTTGGCCTTCAACTTCTATGAAAAATTGGTAGGCCTTATCTTGCACGGGTTGGAGTCTCTGAGTTACTTCCACAACTCTACTTTGAATAGCGTGAATCTGTTGTTGGGCAGTGCATTTCTCTTGAGATCTCTTCATTCTTTCTACAACTGACAAGAGATTCAACTGTGCCTGTATCATTTCATATTGATACTTTGCCTCTTAGAGCTGCAACTCCAGTTCTCTTAATTCTAGACTCTCGACGAGTCACTCGTATGTCAAGGCACTACGATCACTCAGCTACATGCATTCCATATCAAGGGCCTTTAGTCTCTCAACTGCGCTCCTGGCAGTTTCTTCTCTTTGGTCCTTCACATTCTATGGGGTCTTGAGCAATGTGTGTAGTTCTAAGTCTGCGTTGTGTTGTTGTAGTTGTTAGATCACTTCTTCAAGTTGTTCTACTTGCTCTGTAACTCGATCTTCTACCTTTATTTCTATGACTGACACAGAGTGAAGTGCTTTGTTGACCGCTTCCTTTACTTTGAGTTTCTCGGTGAGCAACTGTTCTTTTCCTTGTTGTATCTTTGTTTTCGTTCAACTTCTCTTGGAGGGAAATATTTACCTATTCTGACGTTGTTCGACAAGTACTCCTTATACTTGCATCAAAGCCTGGGTGGCTTGTTCTTTTTCCTCTTGTGCTCATTGAAGGTGAGCTTCAACTGTATCAACTAATCGATGGAGTTGGGTTGGCTCATATCCTAGCTCTGGTGTTCCCAATGGCATAGGCATATTGGAGACTGCGTGGTTGGATTGTAGTTCTTGTTGTACCCCTCGGAGTTCGATTTCAATCCTATCGTACATTTTTTCTTGCTTGGTCTCCTGTTTTTCTGCTATTTCTAGCGAAGCATTATTCAGGGATTCCATGAGGAAGCTGAAGTCATTAGAGGTCAGGACAGTCTGCATCTTGGTCATGGAGGCTTTCAATTTTTTCTAGGAAGACGGTTTCGGAGGCGAACCCTTCCTATTCTTCAGGGGATAAACCTCATCTCCTTGCTTCTGTTCGAATTCTTTGTCATCTAACTCTTTGCCATCACCTCCTTCCTCTCGTGATATGGAAGCAGTATTTATGGATGCACTGTCTAATCCTTAGACTTCTTCGGTCTTCTTTGTCCTACTAGGTCCTGGTGTATCCTACGCAGTTTCTGGGTTATCGATGTCGGATATATCTATGGGTTTTGTGGGGATAAGAAGGTCAGCGGACCATTCCTTAGTAATCTCCTCGAGGTCCTCCTCCCTCATCTTGTAGTAGGACTGAAGTTGTTTCTTATGTTCATCGGTGCGTGATGTAATATAAATGAAATATCGATCTACATTGAACTTCATCAAAGTCCGGAACCGGTGTAGAGTTTTTGGAGTCATGCGAGGCTTGGACTAGATGGATCTCTTCAGTTTTTAGTAGTAGGTATGAAAAACAACATTTGACTGCCACTGTTTGTTCATATCGCCTGAATACCAAAGTGTACTGAACTTCACGACCAACGGCTCAAATGGCTCGATGTCAGGGAAGGTCGCACCTTCCGGCATCTCCCAAGTGATGAATGTGATAAGGATTAAAAGAATACTAAAATGGAATTCATAACATTTATCTTGTTCTTCTCTGTATTCGAATTCCAACTGATTCACTAGATACTTCACACAGTTCATCTGAAGGCCTTCCACGCACTTCCCTGTGAGGTCAACTACAAAGTCGGTGACTAGGGTAGGTCGGTTATTTCTTACTAAATTCCCTACAATCAACTGACAAGAGAGGCACATTGCGCCACTCTGGATAGAAGCTACCTTGTAGCCTTGCATCCCTTTCTCGACATCCGAGTAGGTGTCCTTGATTCTCTATGCTAGAGCGAGATCCATGGCTTTTCCTAGATAAAAATCATGTGGATCAGGTCCCTACATACTCAACCCTGTGATTCAATTGATCAGTGTTGGATCAACTGTGATACGACAGTATAGCCACAAATATCCGCCATGGTAACAATAAAGCAGTAGCTTGACACATGGATTCACCTCCTGGTGTCTTCCAAAGAGTGGGATCTTCATGACATTTAGTAGGGTGGACTGCACGAGGTTATGGGTCCACGTCTAGGGGATTATATTTGAATTTTTCCCCTTCGTTTTGGTCAGGTACTTATGTGGGGTGAGCATGTTATAGACTTTTCGGTTGCCGAGGTTGACGTTGTTGAAATTCAACGTTGCAATCTTGTCTTGGTTTGCGTGAACTATGCAGATCCCCTTTGGGAGGTTCGTAGTGACCAAGGTGTACTTGAAATATCTGGGCATGCTATCTTGATTTATTGCACCACTTAAAGGTGGTATGTGGGTGGGTAATATAGTCGAGATCAATTTGGCATTCGCTAGATCATCCCTGTGCTTGGTTCGCTTTTCATCTGATGGTCAGGATGGTCCGGCTCCATGAGTATTCGACGGAGATGCTTGCACTATTCTTGTGGATGAATGCTGTACACCTAAAAATAATCCTCACTCTGACATGACTCTTTCAGTCATCAGGTTGGGTACTTTTGTCACAGATTCTTTGACTGCGTTGAGCTCCTTGGACATATGTGCTCGGGATTAACTATATCGGGTTTAGGTCAACTTCAACATTGTAATGGAATAGATGGCAACAATGTTATGATCACTGTGCAATATTAAATTAGTCTATGGGCTCAAATTATTAGTTAGTAAAAGTGTTCTCGGTGCATGGTGCGACGGGCTAAATATGTAACTCGACAATGGGTCACTTGCAACGGGTATGAAGCCTTCATGAACTCTGTTATGTTCGTTATGGTGCGGTCCCAACAGTCTGATGGCGAGATTTCTGGTCATAAATGTCTTTCTACCCATTCAGAGTATTGGTCTAACAGTTATAATGTCCCCAATGGCTATATTGCTTGGCCATGGTGAAGTTCCATGTGTCGCTATGCTGATATCCCAACGAAGCTCCAATTTTGCAAATTTTCCTTCTACGAGGTTAGTTATGGATCTTTCTGCAACTTTTTGATCTTAGCTCTCTTCTTAATTAGTTTTCTAGCTTTCTTTCCAGTGAGCTTCGTCTCAATATTCCTTATCCCATTTTGATTCTTATCTTCTTTTGACATAGTGACTTCGCGCTGTTGAGATTCTTTCCTAGGATTCAAGGGTAATACTTCTTCTTTATCTGGGATAGGTATTTCAGTCTTATGTGGGTCCTCTAGTATTCTTGCAACTTTGATATCTACATCGCTATTGTTAAATAGTTGTGATATGTTCTCTTGTTCTTCAATCAAGTGTGTGATCCTTTTAGTTATAAATTCTTTTAACTCTTGCTTCTTCTGCTCTAATACTTCTTCTTCTTCCTTCCTTCTGACTTGATCTCTTTCAATCCAAGGTCTTCCTAGTAACATTGTAAATGGAGCGTTTTCCTCAATAAATTTAATTATCTCAAAATATTCTTATGTCAGAGTTCCATTAACATTCATAGGTATCTGAGCAAGCTTCCCACATAGGGTTATCATTTTTCCTCTAAATAATCTTATTCCTCCTAGTGAAGGAACCATAGTAGGATTTCCTAAAATTTCCCATGTTCTTTCTGTCATAACATTCACCTGTGTTTCCTCATCTAGAACATAGTCAACGTCGAAGTCTCGTAATATTGCTTCAATCCATTCTTTTTCTTTAAAGATATATGATAATCTAACATGTCGGTGGTCATTCAAGGTTTCTCTCATCTGTAGCAATACTTTCTCTCATTCTTTCTGGGATTCTCTCATAATCTTAGTTTTTGGATCTGCCTTAGGGTTTTCCTGGTTCATATTCATTCTTTCAACTTTAGCAATCATTCTAGGGCAATCCAATACTTCATGGTCAATAGCTTTACAAAAAAGACAACTAGGTATTCTCTCAGGGCATTCCTTAGCAATATGTCCTGGTTTTCTGCAACTGTAACAGAGGGTTAATCCTCTCTTTCGTTTAACTAATCCCCAACCCCTTTTGTACTGAGCGCTAGGATCATAGGAGCTAACCTACAAAAAATTCTTTCTAGGATCCTGCATCCATTTGTTAGTCAAAATATTATTTTTATGCATAGGTATAACATATATTTCACTATTCTTATTAGATCTACTCATGTCAAACCTTCTTTCATCTACCAGTTACCTAGTTTTCGAGCTAGGATGGAATCTATCAAGCATACCTAGATCCATTCTTTAGAAAAAAAAATTTCCACTTGTGTTACTTCTACAGAGCACAAAGATTTCATATCTATAACTTTTCACTATTCTTACCTTTATCAGAGCACAAAGTTTGTAGATCTTACCTCTTTTCTTCAGATCTAACCTATTTTCTTGGCACAAAGCTTCACAAGTCAAGCAGAATGTTGCACACTCGGGAAACAGATCTACGCACAGATCTTTCTCAGTTTCAGGTCAAATCTTTGCACAAAGCTTCTTCTTCCTTAGTTCAAAATAATCATAGTTTCAGATCCCGACAACGGAACCATTTGTTGGCACAAGGGAAAACCCAGGGTTCAACGCTACAACAACGCACCAACAAAACCCTAACTATTGGACCTTTCGAAAATACCTACGAAGAAGATAAAGTCTCACCCGAGGTAGAGGAAGGGGTGGTTGCAGGACTCAGATGTCTTTCACCTTAGTTGGAACACATAACTATGATTCTAGTATTTAAGAGAGAACTTAGCAGTAAACCTTCATCAATATCTAACCAATATCTAATCCGCAGATAGAACAGAGCATCACATCTTTCACCTAGATCTAATGTATCTAAGAAATTATCATAAGGGATTAGATCATATCTCGCAGATTCAAGCAATAAGCAAGTTCACAGAGGTTACATCTAGCATCCAGATTCATCATAAGAACAAAGTATATCAGATCTATCTATTTATCTATGTCAAGCACTTAGCACATAACACATAAGTACACCAACACATCACACAAAGCAGAGCAACACAACATATACGTGGTTCACCCCCACCTTGGGGCTACATCCACCAAATCTTGTTATTTATTAGCTTCTTCAATCATATACATGCACAAATCCACAAAAACCTTACCCCGAATAGGACAGGAGATCTGCGCACCTTGCTAGATCCTCCTTCATTGCATTATAGCACAAAGCCCTTCATAGTCTGTTACAACCACTTGCACTTAGCTCTGCAAGTCTCTCATAGTATGCAAAAAGAATTTACAATCCACACTTGCACTTAGCACAACATAACATATATGCCTCTTCTCTCTCCCCTTAGATCACCCATACATCTATTGATATATTGCAAAATAGGCCTAAGCATGGGTAAACCCATGGGCCGACATTCCCATACCCGTTACATATTCCCAAATCCCAAAAAGGACCCAAAAAGGGGACGATATGCCATGATCTCTGCTTCATATTGCACTCTGCCTTCAACAGGATGTTAAAGTAAAAAATGGTCAAACTTGACAATGGATCTCTCAAAACTTGGCCGAGGGCCAAGAGGCCGCCAACACTTGCCTGTGACTTGTCCCAATTCACTTTGATGTAGGAAGTTCTGCTACGAAAGCCTCGATCTTGGCTCGAGCTTCTTCGACTT
>JASDQU010360166.1:8853-20661 GCA_032191745.1 Picea mariana | reverse complement strand
TGGCATGGAGTTATTCTGTAAAAATAAAGACTAAAACTAACATTACAATGTCCAGGCTTCACAGCCTTAGACAAAATAGAGTTTTAAAAATCGCTCGTTGACCGGGCCACCGAACATTTCTTCACTTCCTAGATTCTGCAGAATGAATGTGTTGTTGTGTTGTACTTGAGTTATCAGGAAAGGGTCGGTCCACAAAGAATCGAACTTGTTATGTTTTCCTTTATCTTGTCTGAGAGCATCCCATTTCAGAACCCAGTCACCAACCTGAAATTATCCATCTTTTCCTTTCTGTCAAAAGTATCTTTGATCTTCTTTTGATGAGCCTCTGATTTGTCCACTAACTGTTCACAGGCCTGCTGCATTTCCACCAAATCAAGCATTCTTCTTACCATATCATTTGACTCAGTTTGCTCTTCCTGAAAGAATCTAGCCACTGAAAAATTAACTGAACAGGAAAAATGGCATCAGTCCCATATACCAATTTGAATGGAGAGGTTCCTATGGACTTTTTGATAGTTACCATGTCTGCCCACAGAGCAAATTTTAGTTTAGAATCCCAATTCTTTTTGTTCTCCTCTAACAGTTTTCTGATGATTTTGATTAAGCTCTTATTGGATGATTCGGCCAGGCCATTACCTTGAGGGTAGTAGGGGGTTGAATGTACCAACTGGATGCCCACATATTCACACATGTCGACCAATGCCTCTTCTTTGAAAGCTATTGCATTATCTGTTACCAGCCTTTTGGGACAGTCAAATCTACTCAAGATATTTTCATAAAGAAACTTCATGACAACTTGGTGAGTGGTATTCCTGGTGGGAACTGCCTCTATCCATTTTGTAAAATAATCTGTGGCTACTAAGATCCACTTATGTTGACCACTAGATGAAGGATTTATCTCACCTATAAAATCTAAACCCCACTGCTGAAAAGGGCCATTCACTACTATAGGTCCTATGAATCTTTGACATTTATCACAAGCTTTGATGAAGGCACACACATCTGAAAAAAGAAAAGGCCAATAGTATCCAGCCCTTAGAATTTTATGAACTGTGGTCTTCCAGTAATGATGACCTCCACAAACACTTGAATGAAACTGGTGTATAACTTCCACTAAATCTTCTTTGTCTAAACATCTGAGTTGTAAACCAGCAGGGTCTTTCCAATATAACAGATTATTGTAAATGAAAAATTTGATGGCTATGAGCTTAAGGGCTCGGACTTGAGTCATGTTGAGTTCAGGAGGAACCTCTAGCTTTTGTAAAAAATGTATAATACCTGAGTACCATTCACAAGAAGACAAATGCTCTGCCGCCTATTGATTGTTATGTTGCCCTTCTGCTACCACCTCTATCTGCAAATTCGTTGAATTTTCCCCTATGAAATTTATGTCCAACAACTCATGGTTTTCCTTCGTTAAAAGCTTAGAAAGGCCTTGGCCTTTTACCAATTTGGTGGGATTCACTTTGATGTTGAACTCGGTCAACTTTGCAATCCATTTAGCTCTCTTTCCCTCAATATCAGGCTAAGTCAAAACATCTTTCACGGAGGGTGAAGGGACATATGCAATGACTTTTGAGTGGAGGATATAAATTCTAAAAGCCTTTAAATATTTTATGAGAGCATAGGCTTGTTTTTCAAAAGGATCATACCTTAGTTCAACATCTCTGAGTGTTTTGTTGAAGAAAGAAACTGCGTGATCAATATTGTCATCATCTTTCTGTAGCAGGACTACTGCCACTATGTCATAAGAAGAAAAGGAAAAAATGTAGAAAATCTTGCTGTAATTCAGGCTGATCAGAGTTGGGGATTCCATGATAGCTTGTTTGATATCCTGAAATGAATTCCTTGCGTTGTCTGTCCATTTTATCTCAGACCCCTTTTTCAGCATACATGTTATGTGTTTTACTAACTCGGCAAAATTTGGAACAAATCTTCTAACAAAATTAATCTTACCGAGCAGTGATTGAATATCCTTTTTCGACCTTGGGAAGGATAGCCTCTGAATTGCTTCCACCCGAGATGGATCAATTTTTACGCCCTCTGCTGAGACAATGTGGCCTAAGAGCTTTCCTTTCCTGAGAGAAAAATGGGACTTTTTTTGATTCAATGAGATTCTGAACTGCCTGCACTTCAGAAGCACTCTTTTTAAATGCTATAGATTCTCCTCATGACTGCTGGAATAAAAAGTGATGTCATCAATATAGATGAGTACAAACTTGTCCTTCTCACCCATGAAATCTACATCCATGGCCCTCTGAAACGTGGCCCCGACATTTATTAATCCGAATGGCATTTTGGCGTACATAAAGGTACCCCATGGAGTAGTAAATGCAGTCTTCTCTTAGTCATCAGGATGGACAGAAATCTGGTTATAGCCGAAAAAACCATCTAGGAAAGACATAACAGTAGCCCCTTAAATTCTTTGTAGCAAATGTTCTATTTTAGGTAGGGGATAGTTGTCTTTCTTAGAGCATCTGTTTAGGTTTCTAAAGTCCACACATAACCTGACCTCACCATTTTTCTTTCTCACTATTACTAGATTTGGAATCCATTTAGAGTATCTCAAAGGGATTATGATCTTAGCATCAAGAAGCTTTTTGATTTCTCTTTCAATCACAGGCAAAAGAAGAGGACTGATAGGTCTGATCTTTTGTTTGAAAGGGATGGTGTCCTTTTCAAGAGGGATCTTATGTTGAATGATATCAAGGTATTAAGTCTTCATATCACTATATTTCCAAGCAAAAACATCAGAAAATTCTTTCAAAATGCTGCAATATTCGGACTTCTAATCAACAGACAATTCAGAGGACAGATTTATGAATTTAGGTTGGTTTTCGCTCCCTATGTTGTGCTCATGAACAACAGGCTCTTTCTCCTTTTTATCTGGCTTGTAGGGGACATCGTTGTGATCAAATAGATTTTCGAGAGGTACCAAACCCTGAGGTATATAATTGTTAGGTAGCTGAACAATATCATGCTGACCCAATTTTTGTTTTAGCTTAGGCTTATGGGATTCCTCTACATTTAGATTCTACTGGTCAACGTGCATATTAGAAAACTCATCTACCCCCTGAAGAAATTTATTAAGTTCATCATCATCTTCAAAAAATCTCCATTATTTGATATTGTCGGGCAAAGATGGCCTATATTTGACTTGGATTTCATAATTGAGCTTGGGGGGCATGGGAGGAATAAACATGCTGGCTGAAATAGTAAGGGAATTGGCAAGATGATTCATCTCTCTGGGTATATAAGAAATCTCAAAAATGGAAAAAGAATCTCTAATTTTCCATACCTCATCCCTGTAGGCTTTCAATCTGACATGCTTTGCTTGGAAAGTACTGTTTACTTGTTGTATGATGAGATCCACATCTCCGAACACCTTTAATCCTCTTATCCCCATCTTCTTAGCAGAATTTAATCCCAACAGTGAGGCCTCATACTCTGCTATGTTGTCAGTAGTTTTGAAATCGAGCTTAAAAGACAAATGTATAGTCTCCTTTGAAGGAGAAATCAAAACTACCCCTGCACCTGTTGAATCTTTGGTACTAGCCCCATAAAAATACATAGTCCAAACTGGAACACTTTTATCATCAGTTTGTTGTTCAGTGGGCTTCACAAACTGCAAAGGAGCTGATTGAGAATCATCTATTTGAAGAATGCACGAGCCAAAATCTGTGTCTACAGCATAAATTGGATGATTTATAGAATTTTTTGCATCGTTGATGATGTAGGCAAGTTGATTCTCTCTGTAAAGTATTTTTAGCTCTCCTCCAAACATCGAGATCGTAGCATACGAAAGATCCATCTGCAAGGTACCTCCTAACCTTTTGCTCCATGGGCAAGACAAGAGGAGTCCAAACTTGGGTGGGATATCAGCAACCACCACATCCATTACCATGCTTCTCATTGGCAATTGGGCAAGGTTTATAACAAGGTCTTTTATGAGGCAGAGGCATTTGACTATCCTAGAGTCAAAAGAGAAGAGATCATGATATGGTTTGGTGACCTCAAGCCCAAGCTCATCCATCACTTATTTGGGCATAAGATTATGTGATGCTCCTGAATCAAGCAAGCAGTTGTGGAGGATCTTATCATGAACATTTAGGGATATATAGAATGGTGGACAAGAATCATCTCAGTCTTCTATCATAGGCCCTATAGTTACTGTTGGCTTGTCATCTTGTAAGTTTACAAAATCAGCAGATGAAGAGGTCTTTGGTTCAAGGGACTTCAGGATGGCAGACTTGAAAATATCATTCTTCATGAGTTTGGTTAATGGCATAGGTATCTTTACTTTCTGAATTTCTGATTCGAAATTAAAAGAAAATGTTGATTTATCAGAAGCTTTTACCTCGTTGGAAGGAACTTTGAGAATGACTTGCTCCTTGGCTAGGGGCTGTGATTGCTTCTGCTATTGTTTTGCAGGAGTGGAGGTTTGTTTTACGGGAGCAGCGGGCTTCTTGGCAGCAACTTCTTTCTTCTTCACAGGAGTAGCGAGTAATGGTTTAGGGGCAGCATTTTTGGATCTTAAATTATAATCTTTCTGATCATATATCAGGTAGACAGATTCTTCAATACTTGCCTCATGAATTTGTTGGTCCATCAGGGCTTCTTCATAATCTACTTGTGTCAAAAAGGAGGAATCATTTTAATCACCAAAACAATTTATCTCATCTGCTTCTTCAACTTCATCATGAGATATATGTTGTTCTTCTTCTAACATTTCATTTTGGAAATGGGGTCTAATTCTCTGATCATCAGCTGCATTCTTGTCTCTCTGAAGGATCTGGACTTGTTGATTGTTCCTTCTGTAAGGGAAAGCATTCGTATTTCTAGGGACAAAATCATTTGGCTCTTTTTCCCTTGCTGGTTGTTGATTTTGGATCTTCAATTTTGACATTTTAGACGTCAAGTTGTCTAACATCTTGGCCATCATTTCCATTTTTCTATTAGAAGAAGAAGGGGGCTCAACAGAAGACTTCTTTCTTTCAACCTTTCCTTTGAGCTTTTGAGATGCCATAATGTTTGATTCAACTTCGAGGGCAGCATCTTGCATTAAAGAAAGTGTGGCTGATCTTCTTTCTCTGAGGATTAGACAAAAATATGGATCAAAAGAAGTAGAGAATGTGATCTTTTCCGATGCATCACTTGGTTTTATCTCTATAGGGATCTTTCCAAACATTCTATTAAATCTTTTGATGAAGTCTGAGACCGACTCCCCATCTTCTCTTCTTAAGTTTCCGAACTCAAAAATGTAATATAGTAGATCTCTTCTTTCTCCCCAGTGTTTTAAGAACACCTCATCTAGTTGTTCAATACCTGTGACTGAATTTTCCGGTAGCTCTTTGAACCACTTCCAGGCTTGGCCATCCAAACTCTGCACAAAAACTCTGGTTCACACATCTTCTTCTGAAATGTTAATATTTTCAGCATAAGCATAAAAATCTTCTTTATGTCCTTCAGCAGTATAATCCTCAGCTCCGATAAACTTTGGCATATATTTATGATAATCTCCAATTGGCATGGCAGATAAGGGATTTGGCAAGACAAGTGGAGCATACCTATTTGCTGAAATTTGTTCCATCTTGGTTAAAGGGATAGCCATGGCAGTCTTGGGGGTTGATACAGAAGAATAATTTGCAGGAGATGAAGGGTGAGATGGGATGGATGAGTTTAAATAAAATGGTTGTCTTACTTCACTTTGAGCAAAATTTTCAGAGGTGGGTGAAAAATAAGAATCCTTGTAAAACTAACTGAGAAACAAGGCTAAGATTTCTTCTCCCTTAGAGGACAGATCATGTAGAATATCTTCAAGAATAGGTAGATTATTATGAGTGTGGAAAACACCCTCTGTAGGCTTGGTGGGTGAGGAATTCAAAGAAGAAGAAGAAGAGGTTTCTTTTTGCTGAGGGGATCCTGTAATTACCTCTTTAAGGTTGGATGAAATATCATGCTAAAAAATAGAGTCTATAATATTAGAGGAAAGTGAAGGTTCCTCTACCTTCAATATTTCAGATAAAATTTCAATTTCCTAAGAACTATGAGTTTCAGCAGCAGGGGATTCAACTAGAGGCCTTTTAGATATGAAAGAAGAAGTGTTGGTTTGAATACCTGGATTTGATGTCTTTGCAGATCCGGAAGCCTGTCTTTGTAAAGATTTTCCTTTATTGATGATCTTCTCAGGGTAAGGAACCGGTGCTGTCAGTGGGCCTTCTTGGTTCGCCCTGGTGTGAGCTCTTTTCGGAGCCACTTCGTTTCAATGGAGTCACCAGATAGATGGTTACAACCCAAATGATGTCCAGGCTTTGTCTATCATCAATGTTGGATCTATGTCATCTCCCAAGGAAGGTGAGCTTCGATCTCCTCTCCCCGGCAATGACGCCAATTTGTTATCACTCCAAGAAACTCTCCTAGGTTGTAAGTCAAATATGCCTGGTAACTTCAATCTTTTTAGAAACTATTTTCTCAATAATAGGTGTGGGTTTTGGATCAAGATGAATATCTTTAATCTTTGGATTGTATTTCAAAACAGTCAAACTATATTTATGCGACCCAAGGCCTTCAAGAGCTATTGTCAAATAGGTTTGTATAAAAAATGGATAAGAAAACTAATCAGTCAATCAGAACATACATAAACCATATATATGATCGATCAACAAACTAGCCAAAGATGCTTATGATTCTTGCTTAGCAGACAAAAGTAAGATGACAATTACCATTGGACCATTAAACAGAGACAAAGAACACATTCAACTCATAAGCATGGACAAAGATGAAGGAAGGTCTGACAACAACAAATGAAAGAAGCTTGCAGGTTTGATATATTTCAAAATATGTCTTTCATACAATAACAGTAAGATATAGAACTCAAAATCGAACCATTAGTTCATCTTCTACCTTTATCTTTATAGATTTACAATGTAGTTTTGAGATCCTAAAAGCATGTATCAGATATACTAAAGATATACTAAAGATATGGAATGATCCTCAAAATGAGGTCAATCCCACATTTCATGGTCTTCATATCTTGTAGAGTCATGGTGCATTGTAGAATAGCCTTCCAAGGCTGAGTGATGACTCTTCCAAGAGATACAATTTGAATTTGTTGAGGTGTGCAAAAACCCTGATTTTATGCCTTTATAAAAGGTACCAAAAATGATTGAAACACCTCTTATTTCCCTTATCCATCAAAAATAGCTATTGGATCTGACCTGACAATTCAACAAATGTCCATTCGAAGAGGTTTCAAACCATTCCAACTCAAAAAATCCTGATCTGGGCAAAAATTCAGTCATTCTGGCAGTGACAGGCTTTCAGTGGTTAACCTAGAAAACTCCTGAGTGGATTAACTACCGAAAGATCTGCTTTTGGTGGTTAATGAACAGTCATCCTGTTCGCCTAAACCACCGAAACTTCAGCTTTGAGAAAACTTCAAAATTTACAAAAATGATTACCTTGATTCTTTGCTGAATGTTCAAGGTCTTTTGGATGATGCAACTCTTGTTCGTGCAGATCTACGAACTTCAACTTGTTGTGTGGAAGACTCTGGTAAATCTACCATGGTTGTAGCTAATTTGGCTAGAGTTTCCAAACTTGTTTTTTCCTGTGTTGGCGATTGAGAATCTTTTAATTTCAGCCTCATAATTCTAAGTTGCTTGTACAGCTTCATGTTCTCCCTTATCAACACCCTATTCCTGTCTTTGATCTTATCATGCTTTTCTTTGAGGCTTTGGTTTATGTTGAAAAGATTTGCATTTCTTTCAGTCAAGTCTGTATTTTCGTTTTTAATAACTCTCTCCAAGACTTCCATTTCATAGACTTGTTGCAGGAGTTTATTGATTTTTCGTGCCTTAGATGCTTTAGGCTTACTTGAAGAATCTTTTGCCAATGGTGGACTATCTGCCTCTGGGGGAGTTGGTGAGGGTAAGTTGGAACAATCGTCTACAACTTTTCCAGCCTGTACATTACCTTGTGTCTCTGCTAATGCTTGTTCTGTCTCTGAATCACTATATGGTAGGTTTAAAGGGTTACTTCCTTCAGCAGGGTCCTTGGTCTGCTCACCCTCAAAATGTAACTTTCTTTTGGTTCTTTTTTCTTTTAACAGAGGATGATTCTATGGGATCTCTTGGTGGTGAGATACCCTTCCATTTTCTATGACTACTTTTAGGAGTAATGGTATTCTTAGTGGCGGCCTTTTTACCCTTCTCATGTTGTTGGCAATCAGTCTGGAATTCATTCCAGAAGAGAAAGTAGTTCCAATCCACCTGCCTTTTCTTTAATGACTCTTTGATAATGAGAGTAATGAGTCCTTGATGAGACAATCTACTTGCCACCTTAGTGGGCTTGGCTTTGTCCTGCCTAGCCATTTTCATGAGGGATTTGTGCAAGTAAAATGGTAAATTGATGGGAGATCTCTTTGTGAAGTGATTTAAAAGTTTGAAGTGGTAGAACATGACTCTGTTGTATCTACCTTCACAGGTGATATAGACAACGATTGGCTTCGGGAGAGATTTCCATTTAGGTTCTAGATAAGATATTGATATGTCTTTTTTCCATGTAATATCTTTGTGCAGAGGCTATAGGTAGGACCTAAATTCAATGTTTGAAGGTACAGTTGATTTGAACCAACAATCGCCTGTTCTGGGAAGACCAGTGAACTCAGCTATGGCTGCCTCATCAACCACAAACTGTTCCTTTCCCACTGTTGTTGTTCTTCCATCATATGAGATAACAAAGGTTTCGGACACCTATTGGTGAAAATCTGCCAATTTTTCACAATACGTATAGACTCCAGTCTGCTTGAAGAACTCGGCCACCTCAGGGTGCACCTCAAGGTACCAAACTCCATCCAATTCAGCCCTTAGAACTGGCCCTTCTTTTAGCATTAGTAAATGTTGATTGTACCTGTGATTAAGGAAAAACTTTGTGCAAGGGAGACAAAGACTCTATGATTTCGGATGACAGAGAGTATGACTCATAGAAAAACAAACAGGACAGGGTGACACAAAGTTTCGATCACAAAGCTCAATCACTACCAAATTTAGGCAACAGACTGACTGAATATACGCAGAAAATTTCAAGTTTCGGTGAGATATACAATTGAATTGAAATAGTATGGGCTTTGAACTACCTGATAACTCGACCTGGCTTGATGGTATGACAATTGGCTTGATAACGATTTTTTGAACTCTAACTACACTCGTTGATCACCACAAAAAATGGGATTATGATCTCTGGATATGCATTTTCTTGATGAATTCACGGGCTCAAGACTGTCTCAATGACTCCCGAATTTGAATTGATAATGAATGGAGATCAAATCAGAGATTAATCGGGGTCATAATGGATTTGTG
Organism: Picea mariana; assembly: GCA_032191745.1. NCBI lineage: Eukaryota > Viridiplantae > Streptophyta > Pinopsida > Pinales > Pinaceae > Picea > Picea mariana. Next base: position 11,302 of record JASDQU010360166.1, on the reverse strand, counting down.
TACTCATGACTGGAGATGGTGAGGGGCTACATGACTAATCATTTCTGTTAGTCGAGAAACACGCATGAGTTTTTGTATCTTTGCCGAGTCTTAATTTTGAAATGACAAATGCAGTTAAAAGGACAACAGGGTATCAATCTTCAGATAGAAACAACAAGAACATGCATACCTTACCACCTCCATGGGCTTTCGGTGGTTATGTTTTCATCATTGCGCCAATTGACAATTGGCTTGTGCGAAAGCACGGGATTTTCATTTTTCCCGTTGAAATATTTTCGGTAGTTAACCGCGCTTTTTCTTTTCCCTCTTAACTACCGAGAACGAAGGCTTTCAGTGGTTAATGAGCGCGTTTCGGGCTCGCCTAAACCACCGAAACCTGAGATTTTGTCTTTTTCTTGACCAAACCAAATCAAAAGTTCTTTCTGAGTTTATTTACAGAAAATAGACTCTCTAACCTACCTACAAAAATTTAGAAATAAATTTTGGACCACAATCTATCACCTCAAAAGCAAAATCTCCACCAATTTATTTGAGGAGATAACACATTCTTAGCATTCTGGTCACCCCCATGCCAAGCCATGATATCACCAGGGAGTTCTCACAGTTATCGAGGGTTCTCTCTTTGTTTCATCTTCTGTTTGGGTCCTGTTTTCTGCAACTCGGAGATTTCTCACTCGGTTGTGTCCTCGGCGAGGTTTCTTAGATTCTCTTCAGCATCAAGCTCACAGCCTTATATTCATAATTCGCTGGAGAGCTTCGTGCCTCTCCCTTGTGAGCTTCCGCCTTCATCTGGTGTCACCTGGTCTCCCTTGTGTGTGTCCCTCTTTCCTAGGAGGGTTTTTGCCGACCTATCCGGTTCCTTCTGTCAGAAGGAAGCTCAGGTTTGTAGGTCCCTGTGGTACTTTGGACTGACAACCCATGTTTCCATTCATGGGGGTGGTTGGTGATTCAACCACCGATCCTTTCTTCATTGACTGATTTCCTTTCCTTGGGATCCGAAGGAGGTTGGTCATCCTTATCAAGGGATATTTTGGGGTTATTTGACATATGAACCCTCTTGTATAGTTTTCACATTCTTCCTCTAGTGACATCATGGCCAGTACTTTCAAGCGTTCATCCCCACAGTCAGTTATTGGCAACTCAATCAATAATACATTTACATTTTCCTCATGCATTAGCATGGTAATTCCTACTTTATGATTAATTACAAATTGGGGGAAATAGGGTGTTACAATTCCCTCCCCCTTAAAGGAACACCGTCCTCAGTGTTCTTTCTCAAAACACCTGTCATGCCTTTCTCATTCAGCCACTTCAGAAGTCTTGACCTTCATCCTCGGTCAGGTCCTCTTTTAGGATCTTAGTCTTCGTCACCTGCCTTCAATAATTCTTGGACAACAAGCACATTAATCACAATTTTGTGCGAAAACATCTTACTATTGTTCAAAATTCAAAAAGGAAAATTTCATATTCTAGCACAGTACTTATCTATGTAGTTTTTGGATCTGTCTCCACATGGTAGTTTTTTATTCATGCTCATCGCTTTCCTTGACGTACCCATTGGGTGCATGATTCCAATTCAATAGTTTACAAGATCTATCATGATTTCATTTTCCTTTCCAAGATTTTTCCGCACAGGAAACTAACCACTGTGTGCATGATCCCAATAGTTTACAAGAATTATTAAGGTCTCCTCTTCCTTGCAGTCACTCATCCTCTAGGCCCAGGCTTAGGCATCCCCTTCACTATTATACAGTCCCTTGGGTGATTCATCTTTCCCTGTCGAGGTTTTCTCACACAGGAAAATCTTAGAGACTCTATCGAGTCTTACAGTCGAGGAATCCCTCAGACTTTCTCTGTTGAGGCATCCCTCTGGCTTGTGTTACCTCAACATAATTTATTTCAGGCGATCATGACTTATCACGGGGTTCTCATGGTTCAGCAGTAGCCCTTTTTCATCATCTTCAGCTTTGACAGCCTTCATCCGTTCCTTTCTGTACATGTCTTTTCTTCTCACCTGTATCACAGGTATACAAAATTCATGAGACATCATTATAAATTCTAAATTTCAAAATTTTATTGCAAATCTGTAACCCACAGATTTCCTATTCCAAAAAAAAATTCATATTTGTTCCGCACAGGAACCAAATTCATAATTATGGTACTTTCCTTCCCATAACATTTTAGCTCAGTAGGAAATCGGTCTTCCTTATGGGCTTACAACATTGCCATATCCAAGACTCATTCTTCCATTCCTTGCAGTTTGGTTCAGCAGGCAATCGGTCTTTCCTATGGTCTTACCTTACTTCCATATCCATGACCCTCTACTTCCTGCAATTCATTCTTCAATCAACCAAACAAATTGTTAGATTTTCCATATATATATATATATATATATATATATATATATATATATATATATATATATATATATATATATATATATATATAT
>JASDQU010360163.1:0-11080 GCA_032191745.1 Picea mariana | reverse complement strand
ATCATTTATAATCAATTACATGTGAACATATATCAACAATATATATCATAAAAAAATCATCACCACAAGGAACACAAGGAACACAAGATGTATGTTCAATTTTCTTTTTATTATGGACTACAATCCTTGGGTTATCAACAACAATTGAATATAGTACAACTCTACAAAAGAACCAGCTCTATAATGCATAACTCAACTTTCACCCTCAGCACCAACTGAGATGAGGCAACAATCCTCAACAAATATCAATCTGTCAACAGGTACGCGACCTGTCAGTAGTGCAACACACATATGTACGTGCCCTACCAGTGGTACAACTCACGTATGTATGCAGCGAGTCTGTACTACAACCTACGTATCACTTCTGATTTACTTAGGGTTTTCTCTTTAAGATGAACTCATATCTTCTTCAACCTTCAATCACATTCTCTTCTATCTTTCACTGTCCAATCTGACCCATAACCAATCACAACACATCCAATCTCTCCAACAACTTACTCATGCTACTCATCATGTATAAGAAACCAATATACTATAGCAATCATATCATTATTGAATCATAAGAGTGATGCTCACTCCATCAAATAACACAAACCACATCACAATAGCCATACCAAGAATTCCTTAAGCATTCACCACACAACAAGCAAGAGTATCCATCAAGACAATAATGTAACCATATGATAGTTTCTATGGCAGATCTAAGCCCATAGAATGCATATCTTGAACCTACTTAAGTCTCCAAGAACCTGTCATCAGCTCAACCACAAGTCTTCATGACTTCATCCATTGTACGTGCCCTGTCCTCATACAACTCCCGTATGTACGCACCCAGGCTCACTGCAACCCTCATATACCTCAGAAACTAGGGTTTTTGAACTTCCAAAACTTTTTCCATCATGATCTCAGATTTTCTGAAACTTCGATGCATCCATGAGATCCTCCAGATCTCTTCTCTTTTAGAATATATCTTCAATACATGCTCAAGAGATGCATAAGAAATACACACAAGAGATGCTCACATGACCTCATAAGAGATGTTTTTCACAAGACACCCTTGCATCTTATTTATACCCTCCAAGTAGCTTCCTTAGAAGCATATTCTAGGTCACTTAACCTACTTCTAGGTCACTTAACCTATTTTCCTCATTTTTAGGGCTAACCACTTTCCATAATTAGAAAGTTCTCCATTTAAATATTCCTCCTTGACTTCGTCACTTTTCTTTATCATTTAAATAATAATTTCCTCTTTGCAAGCTCTTTGACTTATTTTACTTTTGGGGGCTTCAAGCCTACATATGAGGGTCCTTCATCTTCGTAGGGACATAACTCTCAAAACATGAGGAGTTATGTGACATTCCACATACCACCAGAAATGGTATGACACACACTATCCATCTAGGCTAGTTTCACCAACAACTTCACTGATCTTCATCTCATTATTCCACATATAAGCATGGGTTCTCCAACAATACTTCTAGGATAACTCAATTGTAAAGAGTCTTCCCATGAGAGATTTCACCATAAGGGGGCCACTTTGGAGTTCATCCATTTTAACACCTATCAACCATGATAAGACAATAATTATTCATCTTTACATCCATCCAACAATGCATCATATACCAATGAAACCACATCGATCCATCTTCATCTATGCATCATGTATATATTGTTCCAGAGTCTATACTTAAGGCTTAGAAGTATAGTGTCTAGGCATCTGAAAGTGTGTAAGGGGTAGAGAAGGAAGAAATGTCAACCTTTGGCAAGGGAAGCTAGGGTTGATTTCTAGGTTGTTGTCTAGCTTCCAAATATTCTTGGATGTTTATGTCCCTTTCAATCGCTTCCCACGAACATTCGAGTTCAACCCAGGTAGTGGTTGTTTTAAGAATAGTATCAAAAAGATTCAAGTCAATATGTGTTTGATCTGATAGTCCGGGTTCAATATTAGGTTGTCTTGTCACAGGGACAATCATAGAGGAACGAAATGATAAGAAAATCTCAATACTTTTTAGATGCTATCTCGATTTCTGTCGTATAAAGGAGATTTATAGCTCTGGTAGTGAAAACATGGTGCAAACCAAAGGCCCTTTCCTGTAACTGAGTTATATTTTAATAAATGTGTATGAGGTGTAAGAAAACATTAAGTTGTCTATCATGTAAGGCTCCTATCAAGGGAGAATATCACTTATAAACAGAAGAAGAAAAAGATAAAGGAATAACTCGATGAAGCATAAAATATATATAGAAATCTAAAATGTTCACTGGTCTTATACTTGCTGATAGTTGGTACAGAGGAAAAATGGTAAACAATATAGAAAACTAGAATTTATTCACTATAGTAGAGGTTGTACTAAATTATAGCGAAGCATTCATCAGATACATATATGAAATGAAATGAAATATGAAATACAAGGAAACAAACTCATAACACAGTCGTGACGGAATCGAGAATCTTCGGATTTGCTTTATATTAAATCTCGAGGGAGAAAAATATCTATTACAATCGACCCAAAAAGGTCCAGCCCTTGTTCCTTCCTTCTATTGTATATTTATACAGATTTACATATGGTGGAATCTCAATCGTTCCAGGATTTTCAGTTATAACAAGAAGGAGATTAATCATTTCATTTCTTTATCCTATGTCTTTATTTGGTACCAGAAGCCTTCCCTCTCGCATGCACGGTACAAGTGACACATTTTTCCACCAACCAAGATATCAACCTTGAAGGTTCCGCTTGACAATTGGCCTAAAAAATGTAACAATCTCTGACTAATTACGACAACCTTTCTTCCATCTGTCAGTATAGGGTGTCAATAGCACACAATTGCACACTTGGTTTAATAAGACATTTATCTATTTGAACTATGTCTGCCAGAGTTATTTGTGAGACTTCGGCCAAATCTCTTTCTTCTTTCTCATGTATATCAAGCGAGAGTTTCGCCATATCCATTTGGCTCAGCATCTCAGCATTACTCTCACTATCAATGCCTAACATATTTCCATCTATAGAACCGAAAGCCTCTTCACATGATTTCCTTACCTTCTTGGCTTGTAATTTGCCTTCTGATCTACTGCGTTCCCATTCTTTCAACAAAATATTACCTCGGGTCTGTTCTGAAATGGAAAACTTAGAAATTTTCCCTGATTCTCTGTTTGTTGTAGCTATTATAGCCTCTTGAAATGCGACCCAAACTACTCCAACTTCTCTCTCTCTAACAGATAAGTTTTTTGATACTTGATCAATAAGCAGACAATTGTCCCGAATCGTCTCTACCTTGGCAAGTAAACTTCGTTGGGCTGCAAAAAATTTGCTTCAAATCTCCATAGTCTGGGACTGGAATATCCCGATATTTATGGTTTGGCTTTCGGCAAACTCTAATCTAACCTGTAGCTGCTCAATCAAGTCTTTTTGCTGGCCCACCTGTATCTGACTGGTCTGAGCTACCAACTCTGCTTGTTCGAGCTTAGCTTTGAGCAGCTTAATTTCCTTTCGATTGTCCATTCTTGCTTGTTCTATTCCTGCGCTTGCCTAGTCCTTGGTAGCCTCCTCTGTTGTGGCTAGCTTATATTCTAGGGTTTTGATTAGGTGATTTTTTCGCTTCAGCTGATTTTTCAAAACCCCGATTGAAAATTGGTTTGTCGTAGCATACGCCCCTAATGTCCCGGCTATTTCTATCGCAAACTCTTCTTTCTTATTATCTTTCCCATTGGTCAACACCTTGAACTTCTTGGCTATTGATCCCTCTTCTTGATAGAATTCTCTTTTTACCACAACTTTTCTCTTTTTATCAAAAAAGAACTCATTTGGAGGGAGCTCTTCCATCCTTATAGGTCTCAATTCTTCATTGAAAGTCCACCCTACATCTATATTCCCTTGAGTTGACTATAAGGGAGTAATGGAGGCGATGGGATCTCCAATTTTCTTATCTGACTGGCCTGGAGTGGTAACTGGAGTCTGCTTTTTCGGTGGATCGAGAGTTTTTATTTCCGGTTTCGGACTCCTAGTTTGCTCCTCCCCATCCTGGTGTCCTTCTTTTCTGGGTGCTGAATCTTTTGAGCCTTCGGATTCTTTTTTCTACCCCTCTATTGTTATTGTATTTTCACCCCGCAATATTGGGGGAAGAAAACTCCATCGATGTTCTTGAAATTTTAAAACATCGGCCCTCTCTTCGGGTGTCATGGCTTGTATCCGAGCCAACACCTCGGCATAAGATCTCGTGCCTCGAAAAATTTCATCTGAGGGCGAATTTTCATGTTCAAACCTTTTTAGCACGCAATTGGATAAGTGATTACTTACGACCTTCTGTGGATCGTGCTTTTTGAATTCGACATGAACCAATTTCAGGTTCTCCAGGGCTGCTGCCTCAGCTTTAGCATGCCCAAAATCTAACAAAGAATAGGAATGAAGATGAATAGGAAAAGGTGGCCATACCTTCTTAGAATATCCCTTAAGCTCCTTGCTTATGCCACCGATTACGGTATGTCTAGAAATCTCACGGCAAGCCAGCCTATCGGGTATGAATATGGGCAAGGCATTCGAAGGAACAGAAGCGCCAAAAACCCTGAGATATGAAAATTTTGCTTCCACGTACCAGTCGGCTATATTGCTCAGATTTACCGTGATATTGTCTGAGATCCTAGGAGGCGGGTGTTGGTCACTATAAGTGCTTATTTAACTAAACAATCAAGTGCTACATAAATTGCCAACCCATGGAAGTCTGTTTATTTCAAAGGTAATCACACACTATGTATGCTCAATCTCAAAAGAAACCTAGAGTTGTAGTAAAAACATATTAATCACACTTTGCCTTGAACAACTGAAGTTCTAACTTGAATTATAAGAAAAAAATCTACCTATTGCAGAGTTCAATGCTTAAAGAAATAATTGTCCAAAGAATCTTGGATTACATTAAGAAAATAACAACCTGGAAAAGAAATCTTTCAAGACACTGCAAAAGGAAAGACCAACTATTCTGTAACCGAAGAATAGGACCCTATTCCCAAAGCAGGAATCTTTAGCACCTGTTTCCGATCACCACACTTTTATGAACTCATTTCTAATTGAAATGATTGACACACACCGAAGACTAACTACCTCTTAACAGAGAACATGACCCTATTCCTCAAGCAGGAATCTTCATCACCTGTTCTGATTAGCACACGTTCATGAACTCATTACCAATTGAAATAATTGACATGCACTGAAGGCTAACTATCTCTAACAGGGAACATGACCCTATTCCCCAAGCAGGAATCTTCAACACCTATCCCTGATTATCAAGCTTTCATAAATTCACCAAACATGATTTCTAACTAGAATGACTAACAGTTACCCAAGCATGAATCATATGAAAACAATGTAACAATCAGTAAAGCAGAGTTTCAGCAAGACAGGGTTCAGTAAAGTAGTGTTTCAGCAAAACAGAGTTCAACAAAGTAGTGTTTCAGAAAAACAGAATTTAATCAAGGCATGAACAGAAATAACACTAACACACTACAAAGCTAATGGGTGAATCTTGTGAAGAAGGTGGGCCCTCCCTTCTCACAAGATTCCCCTGAAACGAGAGGAACTAGAAATAAATGCTCAGAACAATGTTTTATTCATCTGTCAACTGTATCATATTACAATGTCTGAAATAAAACACATCCCTCTCTATAAATCCTTTCATAGCCAAAAAGAAGGTCCTCTCTAATGATGATTTCCTCTTATTTAAAGAGGATAATCCCCTCGATACAATTTGATCATCAAATTACATGTGTACATCTGAGTCCTATTCTTAGTCAGATCAAATCTCTATACTGGGATAGGACATCCTAGTCTCCCGTAACAGAATGCTATTACAATAGTTGAAAAGGTGCTGAGTGAGGTGTTACTGTCGGCTGGAGTAACAACTTCCTTATTTGTATTCTTGTTACTGCTATTGTATGTTGTTTCAGCATCACAAATTGCGGGTTGTTTCAGCAACGGGATTTGCATTCTGACTGTTTCAACAACATGGTCACGCAACAACGATGGTTAATTCTGGCTCAAGGTGCGGCTTTTGTGGTCAATGTAACAACTTTGTGTTGTTGTTTTAGCATCGTAGACCACGGAGAGTGTAACAAATTTTTCTTGTGGAGTTGGTGTTTCAACATCGTAGACCACAGGGAGTGTAACAACTTCTTCTGTATGAGTTGTTGTTTTAGCGTCGTAGACCACAGACTGTGTAACAACTTCTTCTTGTGTGAGTTTCTATTTCAACATCGTATACCACAGACTGTTTCAGCCACAGGGTTTGCTTGCTTTGGCTGTTTCAACAATAGGCCTCAATGCTAATCTGCAGTTTGAACTGTTTCAACACTTATATATTTCTGATCAATGGTTAAGTACGAGAGTAATGTAAAATTATATGCAAAACAGATTAAACATATAGTAAAGAGAAGAGACGTTGTATACCTTTGGAGAGATAGGGTAAGGTGATAATATAAGTTTAAATGTGAGTGAAAAAAGGATGTAAAGGTAGCAAAAAGAGTGAGAAAAAAGGTACATTGTATGGTCCTAACATCCCCCCAACTTAAAATGTTGCATGTCCTCAGGCAACTTCAGTCTAAATAAGAATCTGGATACCGACTCTGAGCGTGCAAGTTACTCAAGCAGTAGCTGTGGAAGGTGTTGTCTGTTGGAGCTCTGAACCCTTGAGCGCATTGTAACCTTTGCCAAGATGATGTTTCGGCTTTCTTGGGCAACTTATAGTGAACTTGATATTTCTCTGCTGGCATCCAGAGGATAGGAAAATGAAACTGATACCCTATCCATCTTTCAGCACATTGTTGAACACACTTGATGTAGCTAGGTACCCTGGAAATTGCTATCTCAAGATTAGTTGGGATGAAGGGATTGTGTTCTTGTCTTTTCCCAGTAGATTGTTGCCAAAACATGTTATTTGCTTGTAGGGAAGTAATCTCTGTGGATCTAATGAACTGTTGACAATCCTGAAGCACTGTTGTCTGTAGTTGTTGAATGTGTTGAGTCATCCCTGGTTTCTTNGTAACAAAGGTGGAAACATTTTGTGGTTCTGGCCTTATCCAGAGAAGGCAGTCATCCTCATTATGCTTGGCAGCTAGGAAGTCATCCTGCCATATAATCTGATTGTTAAGGAAGGAGGTGAGTGCCCGAATCTGGATGTCACCGATAATAGGGTTAAGGTTAAGCTGTCGATTCTCAGGGATGGCCTCATTATGAAAATATAATTCACAAAGAAGGTGTTGATCCATAGCAGAGGCTTCTGCAAAAGTTTTAACAAAATCTGTTGGATTTAACACTACATGGGGTCTGCCTTCTTTGATTGACTTGATTTGAAACCATGTAAGTCGTTCCATGAGGAACATAGAGTAATTGCAGGATGGTTTCCTTGCAGCCAACAACTTTTGTGCCAAGTCAAATATTAGGAGCAATTTTCCTTTTATCTCTTTGTTCTATTTCTTAAGGGCATGGGATTCCTGGCGTGTTTTCTCCAAAGATTCCTAGTTTGAATAAATATTGTTTAGCTAGATTAGTCTGTGTTTCTGCAGGCTTTTTGCCTCTGTAACAACAGACTCTTTTTTCCATTTGTCTATTATTGCCTGCTCATTCCATGGCTGAGTTTGTGTTTCAGCATTGCAAGTGGTGGGCTGAGGTAGGGTATGAGTGTCTTGTTCCACAAAGGTGTGGGTATTGATCTGGATAGGAGGGGTAGATTCATCAATAGGCAATGTTTGTACAGCTTTATTAACAAAAGAAGGGGCTTTAGATTTGGGAATTATTGTAGGGTAGGGTTCAGTTTTAATTTTGGAAGGTCCTGTTGGTTCTTGTGTAACAACAGGTTTTTCTTCTTTGACTGCAAACGTCGTAGGTGCAGGGGAAGCTCCTGGCATTGGAATTTGAATTACCTTGTATCTTGCTTGATAATAGATGTCCCCACATTGACTTCACATATACTCTCTACACGGATTCTCTGTTTTATTTTCTTCTGTCGCTATGCGAGCTAGGGTGTACAATTTAAGTTCATTCTCGTAGGCTTCCTTTGCCGCAGCTAGCTCTTTCTTGTAGGCTTCCAGTTCAGACTTTAAGAACTCATTTTCTTGTAGAACAGAGGCCATTGTTGGTTCTGGAAGAGGGATGAATGGTTCTTGTGTAACAGTCACAGTCACACTAGCTGGTTCTTTTGGAGCAGCTACAGGATCGGCAGCTGATTCTTGTATTTCAACTTCTTGATGTAGAGAAAGTAGTGTTGTAGCATCCTGGGCATCTGACTCTTCTATCTTGGTATCAATATCAGCAACTGGTTCTTGTGTTTTAGCTGTAGCTGGTTCTTGTGTGACAGCTATAGCTGGTTCTTGTGTTTCTGCTACTGAATGAGTAGTTGGTTCTTGTGTTTCAGCTACTAAATGGGTAGCTGGTTCTTGTGTTTCAGCTACTGAATGGATAGCTAGTTCTTGTGTTTCAGCTACTGAATGGGTATTTGTTTCTTGTGGTTCAACTACTGAGTGAGTAGATGGTTCTTGTGTTTCAGCTACTAAATGGGTAGCTGGTTCTTGTGGTTCAGCTACTGAATGAGTAGATGGTTCTTGTGTTTCAGCTACTTGATTTGAAATGGATGATGTTGCAACACACTTGGCATCTGGTTCTTGTGTTTCAGTGCCCGTGGGTGGAATAGGTAAAGAATCTAGAATCTTGGAGGTTGGAGGTGTACGAGGTTTTAACTGAATGGGTTGAGGATTTAGGGCAATGGCGGTAGTGGCTGCCCTTGTTGAGGCCCTTGTTTGTTTTCTTTGTAAGAAGGGTGGAAAGAAAGGAATTTGTTTTTGTTTGCGTGGGGGATTTTCCTCAATGATGGGATAGGGAGAATTGTCTGGTTCAGAATCATCGCTAAGAATATGAAGGGAAGGAGTGGATGATTCTGGTAAAATGTGGGGCGGGCTTGGTATGGTAGGGGGGTCAATTGGATTGATTGGGTCTATAGGCAAACTGTTAGGTACTTCTGGAGGGTCTGGAGGGTTTTGTGGTTGTTGTTCCTAAAGATTTTCAGGAATTTCAACAACTTCTTGGGGTTCTATGGGTGGGTTGTTTAGTGGAGGGTTTTTTTGGGCAAAACCCTTTTGGATAAGTAGTTGAACGAGACGATGATGGGTGAGTGAAAGGGTGGGATCTTTAGCCATTTTACAGTAGTGTGACATATTTTTAAGACATCCGAGTAGATAATAAGGAATGTTCACCAATATAGCATGTCTTAAATGAGACAACAGGACAAAATCGGACTGGTAGACTACCTGGTATCGACCTTCATAGGTAAGGTAGTGCTTGATAAATTTTTCAACTTTCTGCCATGGAGGCGGCAACGAGCTAAGTCGGACACCCCGGCCTTTGGGTTCAATTTATTCCCCTGGCAAGAGGAAATCCTGCTGGGCATTGAGGATGATGTGTTTTTGGTTGAACAGGCGAATGCCATTGGTAGGGAGACCTGAAACCTGCGCTATATCCTCTTCTGTAACTAGAATCCGAACCCCTTGAACAATGGAATGATTTTCCTGGAGATTTCGATAAAATTGTAGAACCTGTTGTTGATCAAACCCTTGGAGTCTCTGAAAATAGCTGAGCCATCCTGCCTGCTGAAAAATTTGATGGACTTCTGGGTACATTTCTAATAGGGATGTCGTGGTGGGTTCGTACCATATAACAGGGCATCCCATAGCTAACAGCTCAGTAAAATGCAACGTCAAAGAGTCGAGTAACCGCTTCTATGCAGAGTGAGTTTTTCGAGTGAAGGCATGCAAATGGTGGTGAAACAAACAAAAGGATGGTAAATAGGAATGGCGGTGGTTAATTCATGTGAAATGATGGTATAAAAGTTTGATACTTCCCCCCCCCCTTCAAGTGTGGCTAATAATGATTTTACATGAGTGATAATAATGAGTTGGAATCTTCTCATTAACTATAGCTTAATTGTATTTACATAAAATTTACATACCTCACCTTTACCTTTTGATTCGTACTTCAAACAAAATACAGTGCCTGTCCATAATAGTTCTACAATGTCCGTGGTGGAGACTTTTGATTTGTTAGGGGAATTGTATCAAGGATTTATTTACTGGAAGGACAAAATTTAATCTGAGAGCGCAAAAGCTTATTGACAGAGAATGCTGAGAAGTTGGTGTTTCAGCAACAGGGAAAGAATAGAGAAATGTTCGCTAAAGAGTGATGTTGCAGAATACTGCTAAGGCAATGGTGTTTCAACAGTATGGAAAATGTGAAAAATTGTTGAACAGTAGTGTTTCAGCAATGGGAGAAAAATGTGAAAAATTGCGGACAGTGGTGTTTCGGCCATGGGGAAAGGATGTGAAAAATTGCTTAACAGTGGTGTTTCAGCAATGGGGGAAATGTGAAAAATTGTTGAACAGTGGTGTTTCGGCAATGGGGAAAGGATGTGAAAAATTGTTGAATAGTGGTGTTTCAGCAATGGGGGAAATGTGAAAAATTGCTGAACAGTGGTGTTTCAGCAATGAGAAAAATGTGAAAAATTGTTGAACAGTGGTGTTTCAGCAATGGGAAAAAGGTGCAAATTTGTTGAACTGTGGTGTTTCAGCAACGGAGAAAGTCAAAAAGTTGTTGAACAGTGGTGTTTCAACAATGGGAAAGCTTGCCTCTTCTTGAAGTAGGATCGTCCTTTCTCAGTAGGCTTGTGCTTTGATCAGGAATCTGCAAAAATCAATTGTAACATGGTATTTCTTGACAGGGATTATTAGTAAATGAAATCTAATCTAATACTAAAGAAATTAAATTAAAAGAATTAATTGCAATGAGGGGTAGGATCCCCCTCTAAAAAGCAGTAATGAGAGTCTATCACACATGTAGCCTTAAAATCTTCTTTGGAAATAGGGCGCTGGTACAAACGGAGCCGATGACCATTTATAAGTAACGGTGTTTTAGAGTCATCGATTGTGAGGAGCCTTACTGTTCCATTGGGGAAAACAGTGTCTACTTCATAGGGTCCAAGCCATCTTGTACGTAGTTTCCCTTGAAATTCTTTAAACCGAGAGTCGTACAGTAGGGCCCAATTACCT
>JASDQU010360160.1:1411-11834 GCA_032191745.1 Picea mariana | reverse complement strand
GATTCATTGACAAAGTCTGTGAGCACAGAAAAGTTCTCCTGGTGTAGAGTAACAATGGGCATTGTTGCCCTGGATTGTTGACTATATAATCCCCTGGACCCCTAGATGCAAAGAAAACAACAAGTGGGAGAATGTTGGGTATGTGTTATATTCTTTGCATGTGTGTGTGTGTGGGTGCGTCAGATACGACAACTCCATCTGACGATCCCTTCACCTAGAGATCTGCCATGTGTGTCGGGCGCTTTCCCAGGGGGGTCCCAAGGGGGGGTAGGTATGCCCCCCCTGGTTACGCGCAGTGTCCCGATTTTTTTTTGGGGGCGGTTTTGTTATTTTTAGCAGATTTGTAAATTAATCCCGGATTAATGGATTAGGGTTTTGGTATCTATGAAATACCTAAAAACATTGTATATATTGTATGGCGAATGGTGAAATTCGATATAATGAAAATAAGAAAGGTTTTCCCGATTGAGGGTTTCCTGTATAAAATCTCTGTGTACTCTGTGTATGAGCGATTGATTAATTTCTATATTGCTTAAGAATCTATATGCATTGCTTTACTTCGTAGGTTTAAAACTTACAATTTGTTTACCAGGGTATTCTTGGCACAAGTAACTAAGAATCTCTCTACTGGGAACTCAAGGGAACTCACTGCCAAGAAAAACTACTAGGAAACAACAACAAACAATTGTTGTTCTAGTGAAACTCACCCAAGAGTTCACTTTTCAGGATTGATAGCCTGGTTCTTCAATCTTCAACTCTAGAATGCTCAAAAAATGCTTCAGCATGCTCTAGAACTCACCCATCATTATTGGTCTCACTCCAATGCTCTTTTTCCTTTCTCTCTGCTTGCTTTTCATGCCAAAACTCAAAGTGTGAAACTGCCTATTCTCCCCCATATGAATTTCCTCTATTTTCTCAAGAAAGTTGACTTCTCACTTTGCCCAATGTTGATTGTACTGCACCTCCATGCTTCCAATAACTAAGTAAGTGACTTCTACACCCACCATAAAATACAAGTTTTCCCAATTGATAATAAAATTCATAAATCTGGGTTTGGATTAAGACCGACAATTAATTTCCTCCTTAGACCCCTCATAGACACTTCTAGACAGTCTCATCTCTTCTGGATAAATCAATCCCCATCTCTACCCATATTCCAAATAGCTGGTATGATAATATATTTATTAAAACTAGAAATACAATTCACATATTACATATCCATATCTACATTATGCATAAATTAAAATGGGGATTATAGTGAGGATGTTACATTCTAGTCCATAAATACTTAAATGCAATTAAGGGAATATTCATCCATTGTAATATATAAAGTATTTTAACTCAATTAAATAGTGATGTTACAAAATGAAATTAAGGGAATATCCATCCATTGTAGTATATTAAATAGTTTAACTCAATTAAATAATGATGTTACATCATGGAAAAGAAAATATAAACATATATAAAAGAGATAAAGATATGGAGACACGTTTGATCATTCCATTATCAACTAATCACTTACACGGTGACTACTTTACATGGGAAAGAAACCCCAAGGGACCAACTGTTATAACCCTAAATTGCACCACACATGCTTTCCTGGCATCAGGCCATCTCATATCCCTTCTTTGCCAAAGCACTGTTGAACAACTCTTTAAAAAACCTCTTTTATAAAGGCCCACGCGAGTGTTTTCTTCTTACGCAAATGGGCTGAGTTTCTTTGCTATATTTTTCCTTCTCCAAATGGGACCCCTACCCCTTCTTTTATAGACTAGAAGGAGCTAGGTATTTGGATGAACCCTCGGCCATGCATGGTCGGGTGTTTTAGTTAACTCACCCATAGCTTTGGTGTTCTGTTGGCAACTTTTCTTTTTTCATGCTTTTGTCGGTCCACGCGGGTTGTTTTGGGTCAACCAGGATGTACACATGTGCAGTAATGGAGTAGGGCGCATGGGCCTTTATAAAAGAGTTTTTTTAAAGAGTTGTTCAACAGTGCTTTGGCAAAGAAGGGATATGAGATGGCCTGATGCTAGGTAAGCATGTGTGGTGCAATTTAGGGTTATAACACCAACCCCTTGTACTATCTATTCTCTTGCTTAAATAGATATCAAATGCATTGATCATCATTGACCCTTTCAAATAATATCATAGTTTTAACAAATAAAAAAACATTAACATCACTTCCCTAAACTCCTCTTCGATTGCAAAAAAACCCTTATTAGATCATTTTGTCATGCCCAACAATCAATCCATAGTTTTCCCCTTTCCTTGCATTGAGACATGTCTTGGGTCCATCATAACCTCGTAGGTGGCTCCATAACCTCCATTAAATGCATATTCCCTTTCTTTGTGTTCTTCAATAAATCCCTAAAATTGACTATAAGGAACACAATGAATTATAATTATTTTTAAACATTGCATCTTTTGGACACGTGGTGCCTTATGGGTGAAAACTGTTGACATGGAAATATTTGCAGATGTATTGCACACCTCATTCCTTTTCTAATGGGTCACTATTCACTGAAAATGACCATTCATAACCCATAGTGTGTTAAAAGTTGGGCTACAATGATCACTAATTCATGCCTAAAATAAATATCAAGCACCACATTTTCTCTTTAATGATTTCTACCACAATGATAGTGTAAAACAACTCCTTGGAATTTCTTGAAAATGATTTTTAATTATATTCGAGTGATAAGCCCATGTTATGTTTCTCTTATCTCTCACCTACCATGTGTGATAATTTTGGAACCAAATTGTCATGCACGTTGCACTTGTACAATCATCACTCAACACTATGCCACTTGATTTCCACTTATTTTCTAAATCATCAAGTCGCCATGTGTTGTCACACCACATTGTTGTCTTTCGGTGTTGGTTCAAGACTTTAATGGAGTGGCTCCAACATTCATGTGGTGTGATATTAGATTTCCCCTAGCTACAAATACTTACATGTAAGTTTTCCCATGTATCACCTTAGATGCAAAGTGGGATAAACCATGGAAATCTTGGTTGTGAAGGAAGTCTCAAATGATGTCGTAGTCTATCCAAGCTTCCTAGTGGAGTCACCCCAAGTCACACTTTTCCAAACCCATGAGAACCTTGACTTTGCAAGATCCAAACATTAGTGTAGTTGGTTCCTCTTTATAGGTCTTCCCAAAGGGTTACAGGTAATCTCCCCAAAACATCAGAATCTAAAAGAGAACAAGCCTAATCTTGAAAGGATATATCCCCCCGGAAAGAAATTGATGTCTAGAGGAGATCTCCAGTTTTCAAATAATATTTCTAAGTCTAAAATAATTTTTGTGAAGCAAACAGAAGAGGGAAAAACTGAACAAGTGTATCCAATAAAGCTCATAATCTTTTCAGGTAGCACATCATCCAAAATTTTCAACAAAACTTTAAATTGAGTATCTCAATTTGTGTTATAACAATGATCATGATAGCAACTAGTGAAATGAATATGTTATGTGAGAAATGATTAATGAGGTAGGGATAAAACTACACCTTCACTATACTCATTCACATACCAGTTATTCCAACCTGACCTTTTTCTACCTTTTTCGACAATTTCTCTATTGTGTGGTTCATTTCTTTGAAAATATATTGGCGTTAAAAAGAGACAAATCTAGAAATGTGTTTTGTTACTTTCTATTTTGATGGATGTGTCCATTTTTTGTATCCAAGTTGATCCATTTGTCCACTACACCACCAACTAAGAATCTCCATAAATTTGCAACTCTATAATCTCCCTTCTCTTTGATATATATAGGCTCCCAACTATCAATGCCATCACATAAACAACCTCGTGACTCAGGATAAAGATAATCAAATCAAGATGTTATGACCATAAGCTTGACCTTGTGGTCACTACCCCTACCTAATCCATATTCAGACTCAATCCAATGATTATCTAAGAATGAATTAATCCACCTTCAATTCTAAGACCCGAGATTTTCTTCGATGCTATATTAAAAACCCCTACAACAATGAGTTATCAAAGTAATCACTTACCTTAGAGATGTGGCCTTGATAGGGAATTTTATCCCTTCATACACATATTGAATTTTGTAGAAAAAATTCAAACTATTGTGAAACTTTGATCTTGCAATGCCATTTCATTGTTGTTAAGCCATATGGCTAAGCATATAGTCCTGGGAAGAGATTTATGAGCTACCATCGATGAGTAATCAAACTTTTTTCAATGAAATTTCTAGTGAATTGCCATCCCACATGCCACATCCACCTGATAATGATTTTACTTTAGATAACACCTCATTGGAGAAATGACATCCAATTAATATATATTGAATAATCTCATAGTAGTTTTTAGACAAGAATCAAAATCTTGGTCCATATCGTGACTTATTTAAAAAAACCTACCAAGCAAGGGATTTATTTTTTAATGCTAGCCAAATAAAGTTTCTTGACCTATGAGGAGATTTTATTTTCCAAATATTCCTCCACCACCACTTGGGTTTTGTTACCACCTAAACTATCACAGTGGAAAGTCCAATCATAGGTGCTACCTTGGGGAAACAAGATGGGAATCACACCATTGCCACCTTAGTACAATATGACCTTCATTTAGGCCAGCTCCAAAAGGACAGGGGGGCATATCCCTAGCTTCCAATGATAGATTTAAAGAAAACCTACTTAGTGAATTATGACCATGCAAGCTTATGATTTACTCTAAAGAATACACAATAATATAAATCACAAGGATTCCAACAAGTGATTAAATTATTCGAAGATAATAAGTTAATGCCAATAACATAAACCACCAATTATCCACCTAGGGGTGGGTGGAAGCTAATGAAAGTCTCTCATGGCATGTTAGTGGCAATGAAAACATGAGAAAAGAACAATATATTAACTTGGAGGGGTTATTCAAGGTACTTTTACAATGAATTTGAATAATGTGTAAAAAAATGAAATGTAGGAAATTGAATTAGATTTCCGAATGTATAATTTTTATTTATAGAATTTGTGTATAACTATGTAAAAAATGATTTTTCCTAACAATAGTATGTTATTTTTCAAGGAAAATATAATGCATATGTTTTTGTTCGTGTAGGTGTTGAGTACCGTAATGATGGAATTTTCTTAAAAATTTGAGTAGAATTGTAGAGAACACATTGTTCTAGTGCAGAGGGGTTTTTTTTTTTTTAATTTATAATATTAATTTTGTATTTTTTTAAAAATTAATAGATTCATTATATCCTTGAAATTACAAGGCCTTGCATTAGTGCAAGGTGCGAGGGTCTTAACATTATCATTTTTTTTGTTTTTTATTTTTTATTCTTTGATTGTAAATCTTAGTGTTGTGTTGGTTTTGTCACTTGGGTGAGAAAAAAAACAACACTTGCATGTCTAGATGAGCCTGCTAGACAAGACAGAAGTTTGTGAGTGGTTTAAACAAGCCAAACACATGTATAAACAAAGAAATAAACTAAAACAAATAAGAAATAAATGTTAGAAAACATGAGAAACTTAGAACCATGAAAATCAAACAATGACAAACATAATGTTACCAATGGATCAATAGATTAGTAGGAAAAACACCGTAGAGAAAAATAGGGACTTATGAGTTCCCTCTTGATCCAGGTGGATATTAGTGGCCACCCACTTTTTCCAACTGGCTCAAAATAGTTCTCTGACAATTTTGGTAATTTATTATTTTTAGCAGTTTTTAAATTACGGGGACATTTTGAAGGCCTAAATGAAGGTTTTTCGGGATCGAGCTTCCCAATTATATCCAAAGGCTCTCATTTAGTCCTCAAAATGAATATCCTCGACGATACCTTTCCAACGAGCTATCGTGCACCCCAAACAGAGATCATATGCCAAAGTTACGCCCTTGGGAAGTTGATACACCAAACTATCCAAAACAGGGTCCACAAAATTGTTGGCTTTTCATCTTCCGGGGTTAGGGTTTTGGATTTTATTTATGATAAAAATGCCTTTGGAGCCTCATTGTAAAATCATCTTTTGGCGAATGCGAGTAGTTGTCACATCTCTTCTTAGAGATAAGCTGCCACCATTCTGGCGAGTCTTTCACTCTATATTTTTACAGTGTTTGTACATTTTCGCTCATTAATAGAAAATTGTGTATTACTGTATCTTTGTGTTTATGGTTGCATCTCTGATACATTTTTGTGATATTATTGGATATCCGCGATATCTCTGTACATTTCTTTATTATATCTTCGCTCTCATTTTGTGTCGAAAATAAACTGGATTAGTGGTATTAGAGCAGGCTTCTCTTGATTATTTCTTTTCAGTGCATGTCCCTGACGAGGTCCAAGTATAGAAAGTTGGGTCTCGAGCTTTTCTCTCTTGAATACAATTTCTCTCGCACTCCCAATAAACTCTCCATGGTGGAAGAAAATAAAAACGACGGAGCAAATGATTCTATCAATCTGTTGCTTGAGAAAGCTCTCACGCGACAGAGGAACGAAATTATGGAGAATTTTTCCCACATCCTTCAATGCCTATCGATAGAAACATGCACATATTCATCAAACAACCACTTTGGAAACACCTCTTCTTTCAAGGTACAAGTTAATTTTGATATTCCTGTATTTGAAGGTCAGATAGATGTGGATGCCCTAGACAAATGGTTAAATTTGTTAGAAGGTTATTTCTCTGTTCACCATTTTTAAGACAAGGAAAAGATCACATTTACAGTCCTTAAAGCTCTCCCCCATGTCAAACATTGGTGGGAAACTTACTGAGAGAAAATTTACACAGAAGAGTCTGGAATATATGGGGTCGATCCTACTTTGGATATTTTTGTGGACACAGTAAAGGAACATTATTACCCTGTTGGCAACTATGAGGAGCGGTATATGAGATGGACCACATTGCAACAAGAGAGGGGTCAAGCAGTTCCATAGTTCACCAATACCTTCCATACCTTGCACACCAAGTTGGGTATCAAAGACTTCGAACAACATTTGGTTATGAAATACCATGGGGCTCTACACCGATACATTCAATTTGAAATGCATTTTTTGGACATCTCATCACTCAGTGTTGCTTATCGATATGCTGTTAAAATCGAGCATAAATTTAAGCACCAGAACAAACGGGAGTTCAGGTCTACAAATATGCAACAAACAAAGTATGATAAAGAAGGCCCTAACAAACAACGTCCTGAAAACCAGTCTAATCCACAGGAAAAGAAGGGTCACGGGAAGACGAAGAAGAACACCATAAAATGGTGCGATTTCCACAAAAGTCCCTGGCACAACACCGATGAATGTCACTCAAAATAGTCATTGGTGGCCGAGATGAAAGACAAGGAGTCGAACCCTGATTCAGAATCTGATTATGAAAATACTGGTAAAA
Organism: Picea mariana; assembly: GCA_032191745.1. Taxonomy (NCBI): domain Eukaryota; kingdom Viridiplantae; phylum Streptophyta; class Pinopsida; order Pinales; family Pinaceae; genus Picea; species Picea mariana. The sequence continues at coordinate 4,478 of JASDQU010360160.1, read as the reverse complement.
GACAGATCATCGATGCAGGCCCCATTGCTAATGTCACGACCACAATAATTCAACCAGAAGAACCAACATATCCTGAAGAGAGGGAATACCTATTTCATTCACAGATGTGGATGAAAGGGACCCCGCCCCATTTTCTTGTTGATAACGGAAGCCAGAAGAACCTCATCTCAGCAGAGGTTGTAAAAAAATTGGGATTGTCGACAACACCATACCCACAACCATACAATATTGAGTGGCTTCGCCAGGAATGAGATCTTCATGTGAGCTAGCAGTGTCGATTGTCATACGGCATCCAACCCTTCAAGGATGAGGTATTATGTGATGTTTCCCCACTGGATGTATGTGATGTTCTCTTGGGCCAACCGTATATGTGGACGCGCCATGTTGTTTATGAGTCTCGACCCCATAGTTTCATTGTTACTTTGGGGGATCATCTCTATAGGATACCAGAGGTGGTTCTGATTACTGTCCCACCTAAACAGTGCTACAAGTTAGTATCTCATACTACACAATTCTGCTTCTTCACAATATGTTCAAAAGGTGAACAAAAGGATACTGCAACCACTACAACCTCGACCCAAGCACCTTCTATTTAACAGAAGCAGGTTGACAAGATAGCAACAAAGTGTAAATATTCCTTCTGCACACAGGAATATCATGTATATATATTGGTTAAAAAGGTCCAACCCTTCCAGCCGCAGGTTCATGGCAACCTTCAACAAGCTAAGCATCACAACTTCTCCAACAAGGCAAGCAACTCATCAAGATGTAAATTCATCAAACGCTTTTTCCTCTTCCCCGGGAACTGAACTCAATGGAGACCATTGCTTCCTAAGGAGGAAGGATTGATCCAGGTGGATATTGGTGGACACCCACCTTTTCCAACTGGCTCAAAACATTTTTTTGGCAATTTTGGTAATTTACTATTTTTAGTAGTTTTCAACTTCTGGGGCCATTTTGAGGGCCTAAATGAAGGTTTTTCGGGATCAAGCTTCTCAATGATAGACAAAGGCTTTGATTGATCCCCCAAAATTAATCTCCTCGATGATACCTTTCCAACGAGCTATCGTGCGCCCCAAACAAAGATCGTATGTCAAAGTCACGCCCCTGGGAAGTTGATACACCAAACTACCCAAAATGGGGTCCACAAAATTGTTGGATTTTCATCTTCTGGGGTTAGGGTTTGTTATAACCCTAAAATGCACCACACAGGTTTACCTGGCATCAGGCCAAATCATTGCCCTTCATTGCCAAAGCCATGTTGAACAACTCTTCTAAAAACTCCATTTTTAAAAAGCAACCGCTAGCAGGCCCACTACAGCCCGCGGGCAAACGCTAGCAGGCCCACTACAGCTCGCGGGGGCCCCGCTAGCAGGCCCACTACAGCCCGCGGGTGCCTTCAAAATAACAAAAAACGGAAAGTTGCCGATGGAACGAAAAGATTTTTGTCAGTTAACTAGAATTCCCGGCCATGCATGGCCGAGAGTTCATCCAAAACCCTAGCTCCTTCTAGCCTATAAAAGGAGGGGTAGGGGTACTATTCAAGGGGGAAAAATCATAGCAAAGAAACTCTGCCAAATTGCCAAGTCCGTTTTGTCCCAACCCTTTAGCCTTGCCTCAAGCTTTAGGCGAAACTCAAGCAACAGCAGTTGGAGGACAAAAAGAAGAGGAGGAGCCCAGGACCAGGATCGAGGAACGGTGGTCGATCTCAGAAATCATTGTAAGTTGATTCATATTGAGATTAATGAAAAAGATACTTTTCCCGTCCCGAATACATGAGTCTTATCTATGTTATTTGATTTGTGTTTTATCTCTAACCCTCTAGTAGATCAATAGCATGCATGTGTAGCTTTGTCTTAATTGCAGGAAAGCTTTGTGGAAGGAGCAACAACAACAAGGAGATAAAGGCTCAACGGAGGATCTACTTCAACCGTCGATAAAAAGGTTAGTTGATTCTTCCCATGTGTGCATGAGAAAAGGGGTTGAGATTCCGGGTAGAAGGTTAAAAGTTATGTCTTAAGGGTCATGATCTGCGTACAAGTTTAAAGCCCTAGCTTGTTAGTCCGTAGGGTAGGAAAACCCCACAACAGAATTGGCGACTCCACTAGGGAGAGTCTTACTCTTAGGGTTTTCGGATTTGGTTAAAGATATTTTGGGTAGTTCAAAGAAGTTCAGTCTTTGTTTCTTTGCGTATTTTGTTTTCTGTTAGTCAATGCTAGCAGGGAACCTGGTTATCAATACCAGTTTTCCTTGACTGACGCTTGACATTCATTCTCAGGACACACAGAGGTACCTGCGGCCTGCAAGAGGCCTGCACGCGGGTAACCCGCACCCTAACTGTCTATAGCACGCGGGTATCTGCGGGCTATAGTAGTTTCAGTAGCGTGTAGTTTTCAGGAAGCTAGAGAGGCAGTCTCCTCTTCCATGTCAGAAGTTTATCTTCTCAGGGGGCTTTCTGGATCCTGTCTGGGTCTTGATTGATTTATTGTCTTGTGTTTCAGTCTTTCTTGTTGTGTGTTTCTTCACATTGGTTTTTCTTTTTTGCAAATTTTTTTTTTCTATTAAAGTGATAGCATCTCAGCATGTCAGAGACTCTGGTTGTCAGTACCAGAAGCCTTTTTCAGGACTAGACTGTCTGTGTGTGAATTTTTCTTAGTTTTTAAACATACCCGTGACCTGCTTAGGTTTAGCACGCGGGTACCCGCGCGCTGTAGTAGTTCAGCACACGTGTACACGCGGGCTGTCTTGGTGACAGTCGCGGGTCTGTTAGGTAGCTTTTCAGCTTGGGTGGGGCAGTCATCCCCTCCTGTGGTGAGAAGAGCTCCTCTCAGAGGTTTAGATTCTGGGGCTGCACAGTCAGCAGGTTAGGGCATTTCTCCCTTAGCTTGTGCTTGTTATTTGATTTTTTGATAGAAAAAACAAAAGAGAAAAAATATTTATTTCATGGTTTTTAGGCAAGTGTTAGAATTGGTGTTGTTGAGACTGCTTTGTTGCATTTCCGTGCTCTGATTTTGTCTGTGATCTGTGATTTAAGCCAGAGTTTTCTTTTCATTCTTTTGGTTTTGTT
>JASDQU010360155.1:1601-11812 GCA_032191745.1 Picea mariana | reverse complement strand
TCTTCCCTTCCTAGAATTCCCACGATTTCTTGATCCCTTTCCTCTATCCTTTTTCCTTCCCCTATTCTCCATAGTCAATGCATTACCTGATGTCTCACCTGTGCTTTTCCATCGCATTTCCTCGCTAAGTATAACACCAACAACATCATCAAATTTTAGAGTGTTTGAACCAGAGATAGAGTTACTTACATCCATGACCAAGCCATTCCATATTTCTGGCAATGAGCACAGGATTAGAAGAGCCATGACCTCATCATTAAAGTCCACTTTTACATAACTTAGTTTATTAGTAACCGTATTAAATTCATTTAAATGATCTGGAACAGACCCACCTTCTCACATATTCATATTAAATAATATATATTCATTAGAAATACCTTATTGGACGTCGAGTGTTTTTCATACAGTTTAGCCAATGTGTCCATCAACTCCTTCAATGACTTTTCTTTTGAAATATTTAAATTCACTGACGTTTCCAAGATTAGTCGTATCATTCCTAGTGCCTTTCTTTCAAGAACCTCCCATTCTTCGTCCTTCATGGTTGTTGAATTGTTTGTTATTCCACCCAATGGTAGGAATAGATCCTTCTGATATAAATAATCTTCCATCTACATCTTCCATAACTGGTAGTTTTGGCCGTTAAATTTCTTGACCCTAAACTTTCCATCTTCCGCCATTTCTCCCACTCAAACCAGGAACTCTCCTTTCTTGCGAGTTACATTTCGCTCTGATACTAGTTGTTAGAAAAACAAGATTGCAGAGAAATAAAATAAGAAAAATGTGGAAATAAAACACATAAGATACGTAATACAATATATACATAGATATATGTGGTTCACCCAATGTGGGCTACATCCACCATAAAAAATTCTAGGTCCTTCCTTTTTATTATCCAACAAAATGAAGGGATACAACCTACAACACACCCATTGTAACTTCCTCTACTTTATCTCACAGTCTCCTCCCTGAGAATACAATAATCACAAATATACACAGTTGCAATACAATTCCCTCATAAAAGAGGGGTTCCTTCTAGGGAAAAAATCCCTAAAATAACTTCTACAGTCAGATCTACGACCTTATAATGAACGGTCCAAATTGACTACGAAATTACAATATTTTACGAGGCAATTTTTTCTTCGGGGGATTCTCCCTCAAACCCCCACAGGACCCCGGTCCCCCATGGGGGTAAATCCCCCCCGTTTGGAGGGGTGTACAGTCTTCATGGGGTATAAAAACAGCTAAAAACAAAGACCTCTGAATCAGGAAGATAACCAGGCTCCACAACCAACAAAAATTATGCATGCACAAGGCCCTAATTGGAAGTATGGGATAATTAAACACTACCAAAATGATCTACATCATCATGGCTAAAAAATTCAATGTATAATAGCTTTAAACTAGGGATTCCCCTACATCAAAATCTCCTAGTTAGGAAATTTGAGCATCCTACTCAAAGGGCCCTGGAAACATTTTCCTTTTGTCTCTACTTTATCTTCTTCTACTCTCTATATCAATCATCATATTTGTACAAAATCATTTATTCAAATGTATCAAGTTTGATTATCTTCAAAATTTTATTCCTAATAGATCTTACTTCCTAAAGTATTCATGCCAAACTAAGATTACTACCACATCATCCTGCCACTAAAACTCAATTAGAATTGCTTTATTTTTTCTACTAACTTCACAAACTCAATCATAATTATTACCTTCATTCTTCATGTATTTAATTTTCTTGACTTTACTTCTGCACACTAAATCAACATCATTCCTCACTATGAAATATACCTTCTTCTCGGTCACTTATTTGATATGTTATTCAGGAATTTCCACATCAATTTTCTTCTTTTTGGACATCATAACACAACTTCATTCTTCATATTTCAGGTTGAAACATTCATCAATATGGTTTTCCTCTTGTTTTACAACAATGCATTCAAAATCAATCATTTTTTATTTATTTTCTTTTTCTCTTGATACACAGTCTTCTATAATAACATACAAAATATCATGGAAACCAATAAGATTCATCTGTGACTATTTCAATTCAACTTCCTCAATTTCATCATTCCCTTGTAGCTTATCTATTTCATTTGGTACACAATTTTCATTGCCTACATATAAATGAACAAACAATATGTTATATGGTTTGGGAAACTCCATCAAATTCTCATCATTTTTTGGAAACTTATGTCCAAAACCTTTTCTATTGTAACGAATTTACCATATTTCTATGGAATGATATCAAACTCATGTTACGCATTGCAACATCTTGTCTTTCCTTTTTCATTATAGCAATGAATTCCTTCTCCACATCTACCTGGATGCCATCTTCTTATTTTTTTACTTCTACAAGCTATTGATGCAAACAAATACCCACATAAACCACACATCTTCAACTAGTGAAAGGGCCCAATTATACCTTCTTCCATTGAAAATGGAAAGAACCTTTCAATGATGACCCGCCTACTATAATTTTGGTGTATGCTTTAAATGCATAATGAAACTAATTGAACAACTAATCTAATAACTAATATAATCCAAAAAATGAGTGATTTATGAACTGGATGACATGATACAAAGGGATAAATATAAATAATAGGGAGAACACTCCACCAAATGCATATTTCACAAACTCCATAGTGATTCTGAGTAATTGAGGATAGCCTACAAGTCACCAAGAGATACCTATTTCACAATAATTTGTTAGCAATGCATAAGCTAAGTGTAGACATTATGAGCACAAGAATAGTCTATAGACTACAATATCCATACATACAAGCTTCAATAAAAATATCAATGATGAACCATTTATAACTTGAAAAAGTATAATAACACAAGCTAATAATGTCTCTATTCAACATATAATGATAGTTTATAATGCCAAAAGAGAACCTTTTTTATGAGAGAAATTTTTCTTTTAGATTATTTTACAATGACTCTAGACCTTCCTAAACATGACTCTTGGCCTTCCTAGCCTCTTTGGACATCATATTCTACTTGGTTTTGTCTGCATTAGAAATTTGATGATGAGGATACTCTTGTGATAAAACTATTCACTATTACAATTATCCTTAATTCATCTGCACTTGCAACCAATATTTTTTCCTCACTTTCTTAGAAGAAAAGCATAGCCTTACACTTTATACATTACATTTTAGTGGCTTGTAGGTTATATGTATCTTCTTCTTTATCCTTGGGACTTGTGCAACCTTGAATAACATATTTTTCCCATCCTCCTTTTACTAGTATTATTTGATGGAAGTTGTTCAATATTTTCCCTTTTTCTTGGTTGTATTAAATTCCCTTTGGAATCCTTTACATATTCAATATGCAACATGCATATGCTTATTTCTCCACCATTCTTCATCTTTTCTCTTTAGTTTCCTTAATTCAACTAGATTTATGTTATACTTATATTTGGCACCCTAGACCAAGTAAAGATTAATTGAGCCAAAATATAGACTTGTTCCAAGATGAGACACCTCAAAGAGTATTTTTCATTCAAAAGGACACCTAGGCCACAATTTTTCCTAGTAATAGACGTGACCAATTGTGACTTTCCTAAGGTAGAAACATAGTAGGTTGCAATATTCCATCGGAAACCATGATTTCCCCTTTATTTATTTGAGGAAAGATAAAAATTTAAAGTTGGTAAAGCCAAAAGTTGTTGCTGTAGACATTAAAGAGAAGAACAAACTCAAATTTCCTTGAAACATTTGCAATGGAGATCTTCTTACCCACCAATGTCCTAAAATGGATAAGATTCATACATATATGACCCAATGGGGAGCCCAACATCGAACCATAGTATTAACGAATCCATTTTCTCCATAACAATAAAAAATGGTTAATTATAACCCTACACCTCCATGATGGGGAACTAAGGGAAATCCCTTGCAATGGGGAAACACCTCAAATGCCGATGTTTGTATGTGTGAAAAATATGTTCACATATAAACCTGAGCTCATAATTAAAAATATTTTGAAAATGGACTTGCGACAAAGGCTCATTATTCATCCCATATAGGTGGTTATTTTCACATAGAGAAGCAATCCAATGACAAAGTGTCACACCCCCCAAAAGTTGTCTAAGAAGGTTTGGACACAATCCCAATGCCCAAGATGCCAAAAACTATAGTATTGTTGAAGATTTATCTCAATCACCATGCTCCATGTATACTCTCAAAGTCCTTTATAGATTCCTAGTGCAATGTAAATAATTTTTTACCACTATTGGCAATGTTGATCCCTCAGATACTCATCTGAATACTTTTGATGTTAACTAGGCAAGGCCTAGGATTCCCCACCAAATTGTGTTTCAAATCCAAGTTTCATCATGCATAATGAACATATTCCATTGCATTGTTGATTAAGGAGCCTCCATGTGTGTCATGTTTTCATATTTTTGGAGAGATTTAGGTTATCTAGCTATTGTCTTGTTGGCCACCATATTGAAAGCATATAGTGGTCATGCATTTAATCTCCATGGAATCATCATTGCCTTTCTCATTAAGTTAGGTGGTAATAATGTTTCAATTGAATTTGATGTGGTCAAAACTCCTCTTTATTACAATGTTCTATTGGGGTGTGTAGTTGGTCATATAAAATGATGACGTGCGATTGTGTCTCAAGTATTCAAAGTGATTCTCTTCCTCACCAACGTAAAGTGGTTACCATTGACCAATTAGCTCACTACATTCCTCACTCCATATTCAACACTAAAATAAGCATCCCTTTCATCAATGATTCGAATGTCACACTTGAAAATATTGGTGTAGGGATGTTCAAAGATTCATATCTTATGGGAACACTCTCCCTCCACTAGTTTCATAGATTTGTCTGCTATCTATTGTTATAGCAAGATTTCCCTCACCTCATTCAACTTTCTCAGAAGGAATTTTCCATTTCCCTATGCAGACTTGAAGTCCCCTTTTTCACTTCCCAGAGCTAAAAATCATATTTTCCCACATATACACGCCCTATCACTAATACAACATGTGTATACGCAGGTTGCACCATTACAACCCATGTACATCAGGATTTGTGCCCAAAAATTAAAAATTGTGTTGGGTTTCCATGTCACGTCACGAGATCCATGATCCTTGACCTTCCATATACTGGAAATGTTCTGACTCGGCCCTTCAATTCCATTTGAAGGATATAAATGTGACATATCCAAGCTCTGGAAAAGGAGAAGAATTAAAATTTGAGAGCAAAGTTACTCTTCCCTCTTTGATGGAGAAACTCATTGTCTCTCTTATATGATCTTGCCTTTGGTGGAGGCCTAGCTGGAAGGGACTTAGTTTCTCGGTTCTGAGATGTGCCGACACGAAATTTTTTCATTCATACACTTATGTTGATTATATTTTAATAGAAATACTCTTTTCTCATCCAATGAATGTCTTGCAAATATTTGAATTGTTATTCCATGGGAATATTTGTTATTAATATTGATGGACTATGCTATTATATGTGCTAACTTTATATATTATCACCATACGCTTGCGTATCTTGGTTGTTGAGGACAAGTTGCAGGTGTATAGCATTGAGTTGAGTGCTCAACGATGGTCTTCATTGAACATCCAAACGAGTTAGGCTCTTTATCTTGTCTTGTTAGCATCTTTGTTTATATATAATACTTGATATTAGAGTTTATTGCTGCATTCATTCTGTCTATTTTAGTTTACCCCATGCCATAGAGTGATTTTCCTCGTAACAAAAGTAGCGATCATACTGGGGATAGAATCTTCTTTTTGGGGTTTGGAGTGTTTTTCTCCTTTGATTTCTCTCGGTTAGCTTGAGTTTCCTTGTCGTCTCATTGCTTGAAAACCTATTTTCATTTTGAATCTAAGTTTCTCCCATAAATACACATGCATACGCAAGTTTTCATTATATAGGGCATGTACATACGTGGTTTTTTCTTAAACAGTCATATAAATCATCCTTTTTTGCTTCATTGCCAAGTTTGGTGTTTTATGAGTAAGTTTTGATGGTTGTTGAGTCTTCTTGGGTCTCTTTCATAACTGTTAAGTGCCTGCAGAGTGATAGGAAACCTTTCTTTGGTTGAATTTTTGGGTGGTTTTTCTTTCTCATCATCTTTTTCATTGGTTGTCCTTGCATCTTGGGCTGGGTGTTTGCTTCTTGATATCTTGCTTGGTTTTTTTCTTTTTCTTACAATAGGGTCTATATATCAAGTTGTTGTTCAGTCCTTGCATTTTCATTTCTTTATATTGAAAATAATAAAAATATACTTTTTTCATTATGGCATTTAATCTTTTGGGTTCTTGATTATTGATCTTGATACATGTATGGAAATATTGCATCTTATTTGAAATTGCAGAGTTGAATTGAAAGTTACATTTTGAAAAACTTATCATCTTTTGAGAATTGAAGTTTAGGACTTAGCTTTATGTTCATATTAATTTCTTTTACTTTATGAGTCATAACATCATCAGTTTCACAACCGCATATTTTGAGTAAACAAAGCCACTAAAAGTAACGCTGATTAATTTAAAATTGATTAGAAACGTTTTTATTTTTTCAGGGTGCACAAACTAGCTTAAGATATAGAGCCCTGGAATAGGATTTTGTGAGTAAACTTCTCCTAGGATATTAAACTCAACATATGTGTCTGACTAAGGGAGTGGTGAAATCCATTGTATAATTGGTGATGTCAAGAGGCTCCGCTCACACCGGAGTTAAGCACGAGGTAGCACGAAGTTGGTTGCGGAGATATCCCTATAATACCTTCTTAGTGTCAAGGATATTTCTGGGGATCTATTCGTATATGGGGATCTTGCTAGTACCTTTACCTCTGTTAGAGGCATTGCTTTCGAGATTACAGGATTTGTTACTCTGCCCATACGGTGGACCTAACTTATGAATGTTTTCCTGCACAATGGTTATATCATGGTGGATTTAGTTGCTTGACATATGCATCCACATAGGTTACTTGCAGGGGTTATGTTGCAGGTACCCTGAGTCAGATAAGGGTCAGACAACACACAATCTTTATGGAGGATTTCCTCTATGGGGGATCTGACCGACTGCATTGTTAATCCCATGAGGGCCCTTCTAATTGATTATGATACCTTCGATATTTTGAAGGGAGTCTCAGGCCTCTCTTATGTGAGGAATAACTACTTTAGTGAGGGAGGCCCCGTTCAACCACTTTATCCTATTGGTGTGCATATTGGCCTTTTCGTTTATTTTGGTGTGCTCTTTGATTTTTATTTGGCCTTAGGATTTGTTTTTATATTTCATTTCTTGAGTCATCATGGAGCCAGACTCACTTCCTCACAGGTCTCATCGTTTGTTGAAGTTACCACCGCATCTTGAGTGTTTTCCTTCTAAAAGGTGTAAAGTTATCAAACGTGGTACACACACCTCCACCTACTAGACTTGTGATCATACAAATGTGAGTACTGAGTCAGGTCAAAAAGATATTGGGAGACCTTTGACTCCCATACCTACCATAGTTAATGGAACTCCTTCTACGCCTTCGACCACTACGGTTGTAGTGTCAGATATTCCAGTCATCACTCATGTCCAACCTATGGTTGCTACTCAACCTATAGTGAAAAACCATTTTGGGTCTATTTTTTGTACACCTAGGTACAATAATTAGTCCATCCCTTCGGCCTCTATCCCTTTCTCTTATGGTTTATCGAATCTCACATCGCAATTTTCATCCTCCATTCCAGCAACTAATATAAATCCTAGTATTGGACTTGGGGCATGGATCCTCCACATATTCCAATTTCATTTGGTGGTGCCCATATTCCCCAAATGACTCATATGGTTGGAAGCCAACCTCATTTTCATCCTGGTTCTAATCCTAGTATTAATGCTCCTAGATGGCATAATCAACCAAGTAGACAAGTTGTTTCTTATGTTTCGTCCTTTACACCTACCTTCTCCACACCGATTCAAACCAACACATCTGGCATGACGAATCCACCTCTATCGTCTAGATTTCCACTTGGGGGAGGTCAGTTTCATATTTTTGGAAACCCCCAGGCTTGAGCTACTCTGGTTGGGGGAAATATTTACAACCCTCATCATAAAATTCCTACTAGAATGGTGCCCAACCAACCCCTTATGAATTATTTTGGAGGGGGGTTTTACAATCCCAGACAAGGACATGGCGCATACCAAAACCATGGATGGGTTGTGATTCCCCAGCATCAATATTTCCCTGGAACTTGGGTCCAGATGCCACAACCTCGAATTCCCTTTCTTTCCACGCTCAATTTTCTAGACTTGTCAAGATAAATGAATGACCGGGTGCATTATGACCCGACATGGCCCCACATCCCAACCAAGCTTCCTTAGGATTTCTAAAATTTGAGGGCAAGACTGGTGAGGATCCTGATGATCACGTCACTACTTTTCATCTTCGGTGCTCTTCCAATTCCCTTAATGATGATTCTATTAGTATAATATAGTTTCAACACACACTCATGGTGGATGCAATGAAATGGTACATAGATCTACCGAGGGGAACATAAGGGAATTTTAATCATATAGTTTTAGTCTTCCTCAACCACTTCCAATTGTTGGTTCATTACGATGTCAACATAGAACTTATGTTGGTCCTCTACTAGGACAAAGCTACCCATATATCAGATCACATCCAAGAGTGGCGTAGAAGGAAGAGGTTGATCAAAGTCTACATTCCTCCAGAGTTCCTGTTGGAATGGTTTCTTAAGTCTTTACTGCCTTGTATTGGAAGGATGTTTCTACATCTGGGGTAACATCTGAGGAAGAATCGATTTTTAAAACCTAGCAGTTAGATCTCATATATGCTCAGTATGAGATGTTATATGAAATTCTTCTTGATGCATCGAGGTCAAACTACGACCCTAGACAAAAGCTTGTGTTGCATGTCGATGGCATTAAGGCTCTACAAATGTTAAATCCACAGACTCGGTGACAAGCCAGCTGAAAGAGTTGTCTCTAATACAGTATGTAGGAGGACAAGATTCATTTGTGTCCTCCACTCCCACTCAATCGGAGAATGTGCATTATGTGCAGTCGTTGACCAACCCGAATGGTAACTGTTATCGCGCAGTTTGTATCTTAGGTCACAGGCTACAGGATAGTGGACAAACTGGCGTAACAGTAACCTTCCCCACCCACTGTCACCTCGATGGGGAGGTTCTTTCTGTTTAGGGAGGTTATCCTAAGGGAGACATCCCCGGTAACCTGGGGTTTGAAGAGGCAAAGAATAAAAGGTCAAGAGTAAAGGTTTTCCCTCCTCACAGGTCACCACCAGTATCAGATAGTCCGGCTAATCAGCCAATAAAGAAGTGGAGTCCCTGTTGAGAACACCTGCCCAGAACAAGACAATAACAACACTATATGTATATTTGCAGGTTATAATTCAAAGGGTTAGTACTTATTAACTATCTGATTCCATTTAACAAGCAATATAATAAACAAAATGAGGTCAACATTCTGCTAAATAGTCTATGCAAGATCACCAATTCACAAATGTCTATAATAATGACCAAGCCAACAATATTTTCAATCAACAATAGCTCAATAAATGTTTGACGTCATCATTAATTGCTTAATTACTAGTTAGAAGGCTTGTTGCGTCAAGTATGACGTTAGCCTAGGTTAGTAGTGTTAGGGTTAGTTAGGGTTTCAAGAATAAAGTTTTAAAAGATAATTTTTTCACACTACAAGCTCAACATTGTAAGTCTAACCAGTGCCTTAGGGTGAAATGGAGTCAAAAGCAAGGGCAAAGGATCTTGGGAGGATTTAAAATTCAGAGACTGGAGAGTAGGGTTCTATGGTGCCGTAATGGCAGGGCCCTAGAATCAAAACCCTAAGGGAAGGAGGCTCATTCCGGTGTTGCTTAAGCAAGGCCTCATGCTCCTTCCTCTTTCTCTAAACACACTTGGAAAAACGGCTAGCTTCAAAGTACAGGTTTAAGAGAGAAAAGTGTTGCAGGAGCAAGGCTTTTCAAACCCTAGAAGGTTAAAACCCTAGGTGTAGATTCAACTAGGCCTAGGATGTCTCCTCTTTTCAACCTATAAATTTAATGCTAACTCAGAAAAAGGGAGAAAAGTGTAGCAACAACTAGGCTATATCTTCCTTTGTCAATGGCTAAAACTATTTCTCAAACATGGGGACATATAGCAATGACCTACTAGTGTGCTTTCTACCTAGGGTTTCAAGATTCAGCAATATAATAG
>JASDQU010360150.1:0-11304 GCA_032191745.1 Picea mariana | reverse complement strand
TATTGTGAAGAATCCGATTTTTCATGCAAGGACAAAGCATGTTGAAGCTTGGTATCATTTTGTTCAAGAAAAGTTGCAGTCAAATGAAATGACTCTTGTGTATTGTAATACTATTGAAAATGTTGTTGATATTTTCACTAAGCCTCTTGGAAAGATCAAGTTTGAATTGTTTAGGAAGATGTTAGGTGTAGAAGTCAATCCATTCTCCATTAAGGGGGAGACTTGGAAATAATGGAGAAGGCGCCAGTTGTAAGCACCAGTTGTAAGCACCAGTTATAAGCTTCAGTTGTGAGAGTCAGTTGTAGGTGTGTTAAGAGTCAGTTCTTAGTTAAGAGTCTAGTTGTCTTTGGTTTGCATGTAACCAACTCGGTCGAGTCTTTTCCTATATAAGGATGTAATCCGTCTTCATTGAATAATAAAAAGAAGTGAGCATAGCCTCACTGTGTTTGTTTCTCATATTTTATCTTATGGTACCTTCGTCTATTACTCCCCCTAGACTCATCTGCCTCACAAACAAACCCACGCCGACGACTTTTTTCTGCCCGACATGCCACACGTTACATTGCAGTGATCTCAGCTCCCCACAAACATAAAAATGGCCACAAGATCTGATCCCTGGTCCTTGTTCATGAATCCCCAGATATCTCGCAACGTGCGTAGTTGGGGATCGATATGTAATACATTCGAAGATTTGGAGCATAGCAGTCTCCAGCATATGAGAAAATCCACCGGCAGGCCGGTTTGGGCAGTCGGATTGATCTTACCATCTTCGTTGCTCTCTTCATCTCCTTCAAATATGACATTCGATTCGAATTTTCCACTCCGGGGCAAGCATGCAAATGTAAAATCTACAAGGGCATGCTTGCAGTGGCTTGATCCACAGGCGCCCTCCACAGTGCTCTACGTTTCATTTGGAAATCAAAATTCGATATCGTTGTCAAACATGAAGGCGCTTGTGCTAGGGATGGAATCGAGCCAACAACCTTTCATTTGGGTCGCCAGGGTTCCTCTGGAGGCCCCACTAAATTTAGAGTTCTCGGCGGAGTTTCTTCCAGATGGATTCGAAGAGCGAGTGAAGAAAAGGAAGCTAGGATTGTTTATCAGAATGTGGGTGCCTCAACTGCTGATCCTATACCATCCTTCGACAGGAGGGTTCCTTAGTCATTGTGGATGGAATTCGGTGCTAGAGAGCCCATCATTGGGTGGCCCATGGCAGGCGACCAGTTCATGAATTCAAAGGTGTTGGAGGAGGAAGTGGGGGTGTGCATCGAGATGTGGAGGGGAAAAGAGGGAGAGCTGGAACCGGAGACGGTGGAGAGAAGAGTGAAGATGGTGATGAAGGAAGAGAAAGGCAATCGACTTAGACAGAGGGCCGCAGAGATAAGAGAAGCGGCTTTGAACGCAGTGAATGAAGATAAAAACAAAGGGAAGAAAGGGTCATCTGTCTGTGTTGTGGATGACATGATAAGAGAGCTTACAGTAGGATACCAAGCCTAGAGTTGTGTTGTGTATCCAGCCTATCTTCCTCGTTCAGTGCCAAATTTTCATTTCTCAAGAAATTGAATCATATGATTATATTCCCTGAAAACAATATACGGTATGGAATGCTCCCAAGGCCCTTTGCAACGTGTGACCGATTTGATATCAAAATTGTACCCTAGTAAAGGGTAACTAAAATGTTTCAATTTATGTGATCTATGTGTTCGAGTTTGATGTAAATAACACAAGTGTAATACAATGCTTCAAGTTATGTGATCTCTGATCTCTGTCGGAATTTGATGAATATGTGTAATGGAAGTGGCGCGGGTTGAGGAAAATCTTTTAGTTTTTTTGTGTTTTAACGAGGAAATCGATGAAACAATATAAGTATCTTCAAAATGGTTGGCCTCTCCTAAATGATTTATATTTTTGAAAAGAAAAAGTGCATATGATTAAAGAAGTTTCATTGCGTTGTTTTGAGACATTATGAAACTGTGCTTTATATTGGAAATTTCGTGAAACAAAATAAGCACATTGGATTTTTTAATTTTTTTAAAATATTATATTAAAGTAAAGAGTATTAAGATAACTGAGTATTGCATTTGCCGTGTTCTTTTTTGATGTTTTGAATATGGTATAAAAATACAGTCCTTATAAATATTTTTTTCTTTATTTATTGCATTGAATTTTTTATTAAATTTTGTATTTAAAAAAAAATATTATTTGTATAAATTTTCATTTAATTTATAATATATTAGAAATTGTATTTAAAATATTTTTATGATTATAAAATATTTAATGTACAAATAAAAATAAGTTATATAAAAAATAAAAAGCTTCTTAGCATTATTTCAAATTTCAATAAAAATCACTTACAACATAAATATGATAGTATATAATTGTTAATTTTTTATTAAACAATTAGAATATTTCAAGTTTCAATAAAAGTCACTTGCACGTATATAGTTGTTAATTTTTTATTAAACAATTAAAATATTTCAACTTTCAATAAAAATTACTTACAACATAAATATGGTAGTATATAGTTGTTAATTGTTTATTAAATAATTAGAATATTTCAAGTTTCAATAAAAATCACTTGTAACATAAATGTGGTAGTATATAGTTGTTAATTTTTTATTAAACAATTAGAAAATGAAAAAGAGATTTCTTTATAAAATATTGATATTATGAAAATATTATCACATCTAAACTTAAAGAGAAATGATGATGTAATAATTGGACAAATGGAAAAAAGTGATAATGAAATAATTTATCATCTTTGTATACTAAGAGGGATTAGAATGAAAACACTCCTGCATATGCTTACATTGGATCTCAATTTCATAATAGTTTCAAAACAAATGATAATTTGGAAAAACAACAATCTATTGACTAAGAGGACTTATTAGAGATACATGCACAACTTAGTAAAATATGTTGTAAAATGATAAAACATAAGAATGAATCAACTTCTAAAATATGCAACTTTTATTTATGGAAAATTGGTATAAAAATTCAGTCTTTTAAGAGTGGTATGTTACTTTAGACATCCATTTAGTATCTAAATGATAGAATTTCATAAATAAATAAAAATCTACAATAACAATTGGTTCTTTTGTGCCACTACAATAATTCTTTTAATATTTAGAAATTATATTTAAAATATTGTTATGATTATTAAGTATTTAATGTATACATAAAAATAAATTACATAAGAAATAAAAAAACTTCTTACTATTATTTCAAGTTTTAATAAAAAGTGACTTGCAACATAAAATATGGGAATATAAAGTTTTTATTAAACAATTAGAAAAGGGAGAAGAGACCACTTTACAAAATATTGATATCATGAAAGATAGCATCACATCTAAATTTAAAGAGAAATGGTGGTGCAATTATTGAAAAAATAGCAAAAGTGATGATTAAAGAATTTATCATCTTTGTGATACTAAGAAGGGATTAGAATGAAAACACTCTTACATGTGCTCACATTGGATCACAATTTATTGATAATAGTTGCAAAACTATAAATCTTCATAACTTGTTAACTTACCAAAACCAAACAGATTTAGGAAGCTTCTGTCCAAAATTTTTCATTGTAGAAGGATTGGTGCAAGCTAATCCTTCCCTCTCATGACATGTTAGCTCCAATGAAAATTTGGAAAAACAACAATTTATTGGCTATAAGGAATTATTAGAGATACACTCACAACTTATTAAAATATGTTGTAAAATGATGAAACATAGGAATGAATTAGCTTCCAAAATATGTAACTTTTATTTATGGAAAACTGGTATAAAAATTCACATCCATTTAAAAGTTGTATGTTACTTTAGACATCCGTTTTAGTATCTAAATGATAGAATTTCATAAACAAAAAAAATTGTACAATAATAATAATAATTGGCTTTTGTGTGCCATTACTTTTCCAATTTTTTTAATGTTAATTTTATATATTTTGAAAATTAAGAGTTAGCGAAGCCTCTAAATTATGAGGTCAATTGTTAAGATGACATTAAAGGGTCTAAATATAATCAAACATTTTTTATTGTTTTTAAATGTAGGTCCCATATGTACTTATGGAATATAATTTGTTTTCAAAATGACCGAAACAATAAATAAAAAGTTACACAAAAAATGGAAAACCTGGGTATTTTAGAATTATGATAAAAAAAATTCCAAGAAAAAATATCCTATAATTTTATTCATAAAAACGTAATTACAATGTTAATGTAAAACATTTGTGTTTTCCTCATAAAGCCTATAACATATAAGTGTCCCCTTGTATATGAACAACTGAGAACTTCATACATATGCCATTAAACTGTTCCCTCAAAAAAAATTGTTTCCTCCCATATTTTCAAAAATTAAATCCCTTTTTTATCAATAAAAATGTTAGCAACTATCATTCCATATATTTTTCATTCACCACTGATTCCATATTTTAAAAAATTACATCCCTTTTTTTATCAATAAAAAGTTTAGCAACTATCATTCCATATATGTTTCATTCAACACTAATAAGATATACTCAAAAACTGACCCATAACACTAGACTATGTTGTATGAGTACAAATTCATATCCAAGAATCATTCATATATTCAAAATTTTGTCCTTAGTGATTCTCAAAGAATTTCCAAACTCTAACCCTACTAAGCCATTCACTGTCTTGTTTATATCCTTGTAGACATGTTCAAATCTGCTAAGCCATTCGCTGTCTTGTTTATATCCTTGTAGACATGTTCAAATGAAATATGTGTGAAGGATTATTGTAAATACATAACATCATGAAAAAAAGGCTGGAGCATGATTGAGTCTTTCTTCATTCACTGAATTCTGAGAAAATCCCTAAATATTTTTATATTTGTTACTCCATGTTCTCAATCATCAAAACACATTTGAGTGCCATTAATTCACGACAATTGTTTGATGCTTGAACAAATCCATCTTTGAGATATATATTATAGAACATAGAATGATTTAGGATTCCCCTTGCCCCACCCCTTGGGTGGGTTCCTTGAGAAGCACCATAAAAGAATGTCTAAGAAAATATTCGTTTATTACTTTCTCAATTGGCGGTATTATAATATGTTTTTCCTAAAACTAAGGAAATGTGGATAGTATATTTAGATTTGGACATCACATTTCAGAGGTAAATTATCCATGAATTCAAACATTTTTGAGTTCCTATCCAACCACACTCCACAAAAAAGAGATGAAGGGAGAGCTCTATACCGATTGGTTTCCCTATTAATGTATGAAGTTCTAAGAGCCTCCTTCATAATGTTCTCATTCATGGAATTTTTCAATCATGGCATTCCTTCTACCTCATTCCAAGCCTTGTTTGTAAAATGTCAAGACAAAATTAGATAAAAGTTTATGTATTCTTCTTGTTTGCAGAGACAAAACCATCCAGGTCCTGTAAAAATACTCTTATGTATAATATCACAGGTTAAATATTTGTTTTTTTTTTTACAGAAATGGATAATGGGATTTTATTATAGAAAAGCAGTGGCAAGCCACTGGTTCTGTTACATATGAACTTATCCTAGCTTGACTAAACAGTTACAAGGCCAGGGGGTTATACTCTCCTGCCTAGTGGAGGACAATTAGTTGTAACTTAGTCGCTATATGCGGAGGCTTCTATACAAAATGCCTTCCTCGCAGAGTTATTTGCAGACGCCAATTCCTGGCCTAGGAGCTACTTGCCAAATTACTTTGAGCCTCCCTTCTTGGACCGATCCCTCTCCTGCTTCCATTCTTTATTCATCTGCTCCATCTATTGTTCCAAGTTGTTGACCCTTTCTTCAAATTCTTTCTCTCGGTCTTTGAGGTCCTTGCATAGTTTCCCCAGCTCCTCAGATAGTCTAAATTTGGTGGATGTAATGTCATTTTCCAGCATCTCCAGACGTCTCCCTGCATCGATATCTAAGTTATGGAGGAAGTTGTCCAAGTTGTTCAGCTGATGCCTGAGATGTTGCATATTTGTCTCCAGAGCTTCCAGCCTCTCCTCCGTCGTGGGTTTACTACCAGAGCTCGACGTCATAGCTTCCTTTGCTGCTTCTTGGTTGTTTCTCCTGCATGAGTTTCTCCTTCCTTTGATCGATGTTCTTCTACTTTCCTTCCTTCCCAATATTTGACTGCTTCTGGACTGCATGGCTTCCTTCCCTTCAACTCCTTTTATCTCAAAAATCCACAGGGTCGCTGCACCCATGTGATACGCGTGATTTGGTAAGCATGGGCTCTTGCTGGGTTTCAAGGACCAAATGATGGGTGACTTCATTAGATATGACCTCCTCCTGAGTGCTAACTGTCTTGGATTCAAACCTATACCTTTTAGGACATGACTTGTCCACTTTCCAGCTTGCATCCCTGTCTTATTCCAATCTCTCATGGGAGTTCCCAGCTGGTCATGGTTCCATTGATTTGTATGGTTCCAATGCTTGAGAGGGCTCCTCCATTGGCCTCTGCATCTGCTGATGCATTCCTTCCCAAGAGGACGTGGTAAAGTTGATAAGTTTGAAGCTTTCCCAGGACGAGATGGATTTTCTCCAAAACGTGTTGGATTTTTGCATTTTGGACTTAGTTGCGGAGAATTAAGGCTTGGATTATTAGTCGTTAATCCCCTATTATCACCAGATCCTAGACGTTGTGTATAATAGCTTGGTTTAGCCCTTGCTAGAGGGCCAGTGCTTCTTCTTTGTTGTTGGTTTCTATAACAAGTCCCCCGGAAAAACTAAATTCTGGGATTCCGTTGGGGCTTACCAGTATTCCTCCTCCACCTTCCACTCCTGGGTTCCCTTTGGATGCCCCGTCAAAGAATAGGATATGCTTATTTTCCTTTTTTTTCCATTCTTCGAATTCTTGCTCCTCTATCCTTATTTCCCATTCTTGCTAGTGTGAATTGTGATGTGTTTGCTGATGTTGATCTTGGAGATTAATATGTTCAATCTAGAGTTTCTCTTCCATTTCTAGCGGCCTTGAGTTTGTTGCTTTACAGAAGTAGGGGGCGCTCTCGCAAAAATGGGCCTTTACCTTTATGGCTACCTGAGCAAGGCTGCTTTTGGCTTCTCTAATAACCTGTTATTCTGTTCGAGCCAGATTTTCCAAAGAATAAATTTTGGGAGAGTTATCCATAGGGTGGATATTTGACCCTTTTTTGATGTCTGAAAAGGACAGAGGGAATTCCAATTCTGGAGCAGTGCGATGACTTCTTGAGGTAAAACAAGAGTGTCTGGGTGCAGTCCAAGGGTTAACTGCCAGACTTCCTTGGAGTAATTGCATCTTAAGAGTAGGTGTTCTGTAGTCTCCTCTTCTTGACAGTAGAGAGGGCATCTGGAGGGGCCTTCCCAACTTCTTCTTCTTATATTTTCTCCAGTGAGTATACCTCTGTCTGTTGTGGCCTAGACATTTCCATAAATAAGGTTGTCCCAAAAGAACATCACAAACTTTGAGAGGAGAAACATCACACAATACCTCGTCTTTGAAGGGCTTGATGATGTATGACAGTCGACATTGTTGGCTAATGCGAAGATCGCTTCCTTAGCGGAGCCATCCAATGGTGTAGGGTTTTGGGTGCGACGTTTTCGGCAGGGCTAGCTTCTTGACGACCTCTGCCGATATGAGGTTATTCTAGCTATCGTTATCAATGATGAAGTGTAGCAGGGTGCATTTTACCCGCATATCTGAATGGAAGAGGCGTTCTCCTTCTTCTGGCTCGTTTGGTTTACCAGGATGGAGCTTGGTGGTAGCAACAGTGGCACTAGGTTCCACGTCAATGATCTGTCTTCCCCTTTATGTTTCTGGCTCAAAGTCAGAACCTGCATCTGATTCAAAGGCTTTCACTTCGGCCACCAGTGACTGCTTTGAGTGGTAGTCAACAGTGTTATGCCAAGGGCTCTTATGGAAGTCGCACCACTTCCCAATATCTTTATTTGTCTTTCTGGTGTCCTTCTTTGCTTTCATCTTGGACTGGTTGTCCTAATACTGTCCATATTTTCTCTGTCATTTGTTTTGTGGGTTGGGGCCGCCCTTTCTTGTCTTATTTTGTGAGGGGTTCCCAGGCCCAAATTTCCGCGTCTTTTGTTTGAGCTTCTACTCGATTTTGAAGGCATATCGGTAGGCCGCACCCAAGGATGAGATGTCCAGAAATTCCATTTCGGTCTATATGTATCTATGCAGAGCTCCATGATACTTGAGCACCAGATGTCGCTCTGAATATTTGATACCCAGCTTGGTGCACAAGGTATGAAATATATTTCTGAAATCTAGAACTGCTTGGTCTCTTTCTTGCCGCAGTGTGGTCCATTTGGAATACAAGTTGTCATAACTTCCGACAAGGTAGTATTTTTCCTTAATAGTAGCCCTGAAGGATTCCCAGAATTCACAACAATATTTGACATGGGGAACGACTTTGAGGAGCGCAAAAGTAATCTTTTCTCTATTTAAAAAGTTATGGACAGAAAAATACCCTTGTAGTAGATTCAACCACTTGTCTACAACATCTGGGTCTATTTGACCTTCAAATATAGGAATATCGAAGTTTATTTGTACCTTGAAAGGGGCGGCGCCTCCGCTTGAAGATGATGTGTCGCATGTTGGTAGTTGTCGAAGGATTTGTGCGAAACTATCCATCATCTCATTCCTCTATTGCGTGAGGGCTTCCTCAATCAACAGTTTGAAAGGATCTCCTGTACCATCATCTTTATTTTCTCCTGCCATGAGAGGTCTCTTGGGCGTGTGAGATCTTTTTTCCTCAAGAGAAACAAGCTCGAGACCCAACTCTTTGTACTCCGAACTTGTTGGGGACATGCATTAAGACGACAAGGAGAAGATCACTTTGATACCACTGATCTAGATTTTATGAGAAGAACAAAATGAATACATATTATTAATAGGTGCTTAACACAAAATAACAGAGATATAGTCAAACTAGTTTTCTATTCAATAAGGAAATAAAATGAAACTGTAAAATGTAGCGGAAACAAGCTTGTTGGAATGGTGGCGGCTTATCTCTGAGAAGAGATGTGATGGCTGCGCTCATTCACAAGAAGATGATTATAATGAGGCTCTGAATGAATTTTTACAATAAACAAGAATGAAAAAAACCCTAGACATCCAAAAACCTAAACCTAGGAGATGAAGCACCAAAAGTCACGTGGGCTCCGTATGGGTAAGTTAGTACATCAACTTCCTAGGGTCGTAACGTTTGCATATGATCTCCGTTTTAGGCATATGATAGCCCGTTGGAAAGGTATTGTTGAGGAGATTCATTTTGGGGGCCCAATCATGCCTTAGGATATCATTAATAAGCACTATCCCAAAAAACCTTTATTTAGGACCTCAAAATGGCCCCGGAAGTTGAAACTGCTAAAAATAGTAAATTGCCAAAAAACTATTTTGAGCCAGTTGGAAAAGGTGGGCGGCCACCAATATCCACGTGAATCATTGACTTACCATTACTTGATGTCCTTTCTGCAACCACAAAACTTTATATGGACTTGGGTGTGCAGTTGTCTCCAGCTCCAGTTTCTCCACCATTTTTGTAGATACTAAATTATCAGTGCTCCCATTGTTTATAATCATCTTGCAAAATTTGTCCTTTGTTTTACAAGCAGTCCTGAACAACTTTGTTCGCTGAACTGAATCTTCTATTTCTTTCTCTGGCTTTAGAAGAACTTTCCTCATCATAATGTTTTGTCTTCCTTCTACTGGTTCTACTTCCACATTCTTCTAGGCTTCCTAAATGTGTGATTCTCCTCCTCCTTCTTTCTTCCTCTAGGGGCATTCCCAAGACATGTGTCCTGTATTTTCATAGGCATAACATTTAAATCCACCTCCTCTACCTCTTCCTCTCCCTCGAGGAAAAGAGTTTCTCCCACCAAATGGTCTTCTTTGGGAACTTCCTCCTCTTTCAAAGTGACCATATGATTTCTCACTCTCTTCCTTGGGTTTCAGTACCTTATCATAGATAATTCCCTTACCTCTATTTGAGCCTCTACTTTTGTTTTGTTGACTTTGGTTTCTGGCCAAATTTTCTTCCGCCTTTAGTGCAATCTGATAAGCATCTTCCACTGTCCTCATAGTCATCATGTTGATCTCATCCTGGATTTCATATCTCAAGCCATTTATATACCTGAAAACTTTTTCATCATCCTTGTCTCTCTGTCCAGTCCTAATATTCAGTCTATAAAATTCTTTTGTGTACTCTTTCACTATCATACCCCTCTGTCTCAGGTTCTGCAACTTTCTGAATAGGATTATGTGGTAATCCTTAGGTATGAATTTAGCCTTCAGTTTGGCTACCATTCTATCCCAATTCTTTATCTTTTGCTTACCTTTTCTCCTCCTCTCTGCCTGCAGTTCATCCCACCACAGTGTTGCATTTCCCTTTAATCTAGTGACAACATGTCTCACCTTCCTTCCTTCATCGACATATTCATAGTCGAAATACTTTTCCATGGACCTTATCTAGTYSAATATCTCTTCGGCATCCAAATTACCTTCATACATTGGGAYGTCCATMTTTTCTCTAGCTCCCAACTTCATAACAAATTTCAATAAGCTTTCTTCAGCGRCATCTTCCCCTGTAGATTCTTCAACTTCTACTTCTTCACTTTCTGCATCACTGTCGTCTTCAACAACAGGTGTTCTTCTTTGCATTTCTTTCATTTCTTCCAACCTTGTGTGAAGCTCTCTCATTTCTCTTCCCACAACACAGTTTTCCATAGGTGGATCTACATGAATCCTTGATGGAATTATTTCAACTATTTCTAATACATAGAATACAACTTCAAACTTTTTCAGGCTTTGATACCACCCGATGCAAATCCCCCTTTCTCCTTGGGGCTAAGCGACCTCCCAGTCAAGGATTTTCAATTCTCAGAGCTGAATTATCTCTCTGAAACCTTAATGGTCTTGCTTGTAAATAAACACATGCCTTTTATGTCTCTCGATGCAAGTTTTGTAACACTCATGATCTCTTCTTCTCACTACTGAACGATCACAACTCGGGCACTATCTCATCCTCCATTAAATCCTTCCCGCATGTGACCTTGGGCTATGTCCACACATGACTTTGGGTTCGGTCAAAAGTGGTTTGGGATCAACCCACTTTTCTCCCCGCAATTTACTACCAATCACCAAGCGTCTTTTTTGCAATATCGTGGTTTCAATTGCGGCCCACTCTCAAGTTTTTAAATTTTGAGCACTTTCCATCCCCGCAATCCTTCATAATCGTCGATCTCATAATCTCGACGGTGCTTCTGAACGGATGGTTCAGATTTGTCCTTTCCAAATATATGGATCCGATTTAATCCTT
>JASDQU010360147.1:0-10871 GCA_032191745.1 Picea mariana | reverse complement strand
TAAAGGTCGAAAGGCAAGGAGGGTCCGAAATTTGCTGTGCGCCGTCGATCTGGGTGTGCAAATCTGGATCGCCCGGTCTTGCTTGTTGTTTACCACGGGCGCGTTATCGCCCAAAACTTTGGACAAGTGGGTTTTAACCCATTCATTTGATATCTAACCCCCTTAGCAAGAAATATCGCTAACACCCACCTAATTTGATTTTTGGAAAAAGACAAGAAGGCCTGAAACTGGATATCCCCAGTGAATGAATTGGGGTTCTCTTCTCTATTTTATTCTAGGATGAAATTCTGAAGATGTATTTCACACAAAAATTATTGTACTCCATCCTCTTGTTCTTTAAAACATGAAACACAATTAGAAATAATGGTAAATGCAGAAGGTGTGGCTGCTCTAATAGATTTCACTTTTAGAAACAGATAACGTTCTAATAGAAATAAGGCATAATTAGTAGCAGGGGCCTTGCAAGCTAATATATTAGAATAAACAAAGAAAATTTATTTGATTTTCTCCAAATATCCATCAAGCTGGACCTGTACCTTCTTCACCTTTTCTTTATCTCCGCTGAGCTCAACAAAGGTTTCATTCTCAGTTGTTGTCATGGCTCAGAGTTCTCTGACAACTTTTTGATGTTCTTTCACTGTCACCATTTCAATTCATCATTGGATCAAGGTTTGTTGGGATTTTTCTAGTTCTGATTCCAAACTTCTAATAGTGGCATCCTATTTAGGGGAACACAATACTTCTTCAGTTTGAACAATTGTATCTACTATTGCTGGAACCCCTATTCGAGTTTTTATTTCAACTGATTCCAAAGGAGCATGAAATTTTGTTTGTGTTTCAACAAAATTAGTTTGAATTTTCATTCTTGGAAGTGGATTTCTTCCCTATACTCTAGCCCTCTTAGATTTCTTCTTATGATGGGACTTGTCAGCTTGACCCTCTTCCTCAATGTCTTGTTTTCATGTTCCAGTTTCTTGATTCTGTTATTGCATTTTTCTGCTATTTCTTTCTGTCTAAGGGGAGTTTCAAGGTCTTCTCCACCTTGATCAATTGGTAATTGATTACATATATATTCTGTGTGCTCTGGTTGTTCTAAAGGAATGTTTACCTCAACCTAAGGTTCTATCTATTCTGCTCCCTTGGGAGATGGCATCTCCATATCAATAATACCAAAGACAAGGTTTTAATGAGAAGAAGTTGGAGCTTGGGGTTCTCCTGACTTGTCTGTATCTTCAGTAAGTTATATCCCTAAATTTCCCAGCACTTGGGCCATATTTTCTTCATAAATTTCAAAGAAGTCATCCTGTTGTCCTACATGACTTTCATGTGATGTTTGTTATGTTTGTACAATTTCTTGAGTGCTTTCAGGTTGTGTTGTCTCTTTATCCTTTCTTCTTTTTACAGTGGAGGATTCAGGAACAAAAATTGTTCTCTATATTTTCTTCTTTGATGTTCCTGGTTGCATGCTATGAGTTTCTATCAACTGAATAAGGTATGTTTCCATTTCAGGTTGGGGTACTGGAATTTCAATTTGGGCATTATCTCCCTCTATTTAGGCTGCCTCAATTCCTTGTGGAGGAATTTCGTGGTGGACTTCAGGTTGCTCAATTTGTAGGGGCCTATCGGGCTCAATTAAGTCTCCCCAAGTTATTTGTGTATGGTTTAAGGCCCTGTTTACTATCAATTTTACTAACCCATGATGACTAATTACATTAGCAAGGTCTTTTTCTTCTTGTGTCTATCCGATGACTTCATCTAACATGGTATTAAAAAAGAATGGTAGATTTATCACTGACCATTGTTTTAATATGGCTAGCATCTTGAGGTGGTGAGTTATCACCATGTCATATCATTCTTCACATGTGATATGTCTCTACACTACACCTGCTATCTCCCTCCAGGGTTCTCTAAGAGTGGCGAGGTTGAGGCCTTTTCCCTTTTTGTCGAATTCCTCCCCTGGTTTTGCGAAGGACTCCACAACTTCCTTAAGTGTTGTGTATTTTCCTGTCCATTGTTTTCTTTCGTTTGTGAGGCCTATTATCGGCTATAATGGCATTGGTAACTGGTATTTGTATGCCTCAAATTACTGAGACTCTCCTCTGTAAATTCTGAAAGAAAGCTAGTGCAACATTTATAACAAATCCCTGCAGTCTGTTAAAGTATTGTGTCCACCCTAGACAGTGTAGAATTTCCCTTGCTTGGTCAGTTACTTGCACCAATGTGAGCTTGCAGCAAATTCTTCGGCCTCCCATATCTTTAAAAAAGTCAACACAACTATCATTCCCAACTACAAACTTAGTTAGACCAGCCTGTGAGAAAAAATTACTAGAAATGGTAAAAATTACATAAAAACAATGGTATATAGAAATACAAATTTTCCCATTATCTGTAATCATTATGGCTTATTAGTAATTGTGCAGAATTTCCACCCCCCAATGTATTAAAAGGTCTACCTTTACCATTAGTATGTGTGAACGTAATGATGACAGTCATTCGTGTGAGGGATAATTATTACGCTGCCGCCGCTGGGGGAACAACCATTAATAAATTTCAAAGAATTTTAATTTTAATCATGAATGATAATCACTCCTTTTGTGGAAAGTACAAGTTCAAATACTAATATTCAATATGTTAAGGAATAATATTATGAGTAGTACTAATATGTTCACATTTTATAAATATACCACATGTCATAATTTTGTTACTTACCCTTCTGCTGAATATAGATGGAATGATAGCCTCTTGTTTATGGAAGGAAGTCTATGAGTACAATAAAAACTTAACGTATTTAAGATAAACTTCCATACCATAGGCAGAGCCACTACTTCCAAAAAGCGTCTATAGCCTTGACATGGTTTCGTTTTAACCCATATATGAGTCAATATCCTCAAAAAATAGTTTGAATAGTCTTTTCCCAAAAAGGCCACTATCCTGGTTTGGTGGCCAAATAACAATAATGCCACTCACTAGATTGTAAAAAGGTGAACAAGCCAATTCATGATGAGACCTCTTGTCCTTTGACCCTAAATGACAAACTCCATTGCCCTAGTGTGGTAGCCATAGTGGGAGTTCCACTTATGTTAATCTCTTATGATAGTGGTAGGTTGGATCATGATGAGACCCATATCCTTTTTGGGAGAAGGTTATTTTTTATATTTATTTATTTTATTATTATCCCCCCCCCCCCTTTTTAGGATATATTAAGGGAGGATCATCTACTCCTTAAGAGTGTGGGATGGCGTAAGAAGTGCAATAATTCCAAGTAAAAATGTTCTTTAGACTCCTTACTATGATTTGAAGGAAATTTATCATTCAATTAAATGTATATATATAGGGTAAAGAAACAAATTACGGTGGTTAAGAATTATGAACAATATTAATAAAATTTAGAAACATCAATCCATAAACAATGTGATAAGGTATGCTAGATGGTCCTCAAAAGAAAATGACAAATCTTTATCATGATGATTAGAAATGATGCTGTTGAAAATTAGTTAGTGAATTTCATACCCAAAGGTGTATCCAAATGTATCAGGAGTAGTCATAAAAACAACACTTGTTGTTGGTAAAAAAATTGTGAATTTCAAGGGAAAGGAACAACAACAGGAACAACCGCAAAAAAGGAACAACAACTATTTCTTTCGAATGAGAAACACTACCTGAAAAAAGGAATGACAATCACAACAAAGGGAACAACAATTGTTACATTTGAATGAATGATACTACCCGCAAATGGAACAACAATCACAACAAAGGGAATGCCAACTATTACATTTGAATGAACGACACTACCCAC
This sequence comes from Picea mariana, assembly GCA_032191745.1. Classification (NCBI taxonomy): domain Eukaryota; kingdom Viridiplantae; phylum Streptophyta; class Pinopsida; order Pinales; family Pinaceae; genus Picea; species Picea mariana. The sequence goes on along the minus strand of JASDQU010360147.1, from coordinate 7,075 downwards.
AAAGGGAACAACAATCAAAACAAAGGGAATGACAGTTGTTATGTTTGAATGAAAGACACTACCCACAAAGGGAGCAACAATTGCAACAAAGGGAATGATAGCGGTTATGTTCGAATGAATGACACTACTCACAAAGGGATCAACAATCGCAACAAAGGGAATGATAGTTGATACATTCGAATGAACGACACTACTTGCAAAAGGAACAACAATCGAAACAAAGGGAACACCAACTGTTATGTTCGAATGAACAATGCTACTCGCAAAGGGGACAATAATCACAACAAAGGAAATGACAATTGTTATGTTCGGGGAAGGTGACAACGATGTTCAAATTTAACCATCTAATTAAGTAATTGGATACCTCCCGCATAAAGTTTGTTTTAGCTAATCTAGGAATGATTAGTCATCAAATAAATTCATTAAATTTTATGGGTAGGTTTATTCAATGATTAGGAAAATACAATATATTGGATGGTTTACGGTGACATTCATTGATTTCTATTTATTATAGTTGCAGTTGTGCACTCTTTAGTGCAGACGCTTGACTTTTTGCTGCGGAACATGACATATTCATCTCATGTATAAACCAAGGTTTATATTCAATGGATTTTTCAAAGTGAAACAAGAGCAATTTGAAGTTTGAATAAGGAACATAAAAGAGTGCTAATTATGTTTCATTCCATCCATCCCTTCTATTTTTTGTTCTTGAAAGACTTTTATATTGACTTTCCTAGAAAGTAAAAAAACTTAAAAACTCAATCAAATTTTCAAAGACAAATATATAAAATATGTAAAGTGCTGGAAAAACCAATCAATTTCATGGAGATGAAGCTATTGGGTTACCTTCCTAGCCAGCTAAAATCCTAACAGTAGGATCATTACTTACTTCTTGGCAAAAGGATTCCTTTGAAAGCGGTTGATGGTAGAGTCGTAGATGATGTCCATTTACCAGGAAAGGAGAACCAGACTCATCGATGGTAGATAAAGTGACAGTGCCATTATCATGAAATTCATTGATTTCATATGGTCCCAGCCACTTTGTCTATAATTTCCCAAGGAAATCCTGAAATCTGGAATCATAGAGAAGCACCCAATCACCTTTCTAGAAGGATTTCTTCTTGATATGCTTGTTGTGCCAGCTAGCTCTCTTCTTATGAATAACGACTATGCGCTAAAGGGAAAACAAACGTGATTCACATAACTCATTGAGATATTGTAAGCGCTGTGTGTGTGCTTCGGTAAGATCTAGTCCAATTTCCTGGGCCATTCTTAGAGTCTTGATCTCAAATTCAATTAGAAAAATAGGTTCTTTGCTAAAGACTAGATGATAAGGAGAGTAGCCAATAGTGTTACACCATGTTGTGCGATAGGTTTGTCAACTACCCAATTTTGATGGTTTGTTGACACTATTTTTTTCAAGATTGCCTCCTATACTTTATTGGTACTTTCCACTTGTCCATTTTCTTGTGGGTGGTATGGGGAGGTAACCCTATGTTTAATGTGATAATTGTGCAGTGTGGTAGAGATTTTATGTGCCGTAAATTGCGAATCTCCGTCAATGATTACTTCCCTAGGTAATACATAGCATAAAAATAGTTCAAAGATAAGTTTAATGACTGCTTCCTCAGTTGTGTTTGGAAAGGTCACTGCTTCTACCCACCTGGTCACATAGTTTTTTGCAACTAGTATATAAGCTTTCTAGTTTGATTTTGGGTTGAAGGGGCCAATGAAATCCAATGCCCATATTTCGAAAGGTTCTGCCACCACTTGTGGTTGTAGAGGAATTTCATCAGCTTGACCTAGTCGGCCCATCTTATGATAGCTGTCACAGGCGTGGACATCTTTTCATATTTGAATATTAAGGGCCAATAATATCCCATCTATAAAACATTATGGCCATTTCTACAGTCTACAAAATTTCCGCCACAGGGTTCATCATGACATGCCTTAAAAAATTTCATCATATATGATACATCTTCGGATCTAAAGATCATACCCTATGTGGAAAAGATATCCACCGATCCAGGTGAACCGTGCACTATGCTGAAAAATGAATTTCCTTTCTCTTGGTGATAGGTCTGCTAGAAATTTCACAGCTACTAGATAATTCACCACATCAGCATACCAATGCGTCTTAATGGTCACACCGAACATATGTTCGTCTAGAAATTGGTCTTCAACTGTCAAAGAGTTATCTATTTTGGGTACATGAGACAAGAAATCTGCAACAATATTCTCTCTTCCCAGCCGATCCTTAGTGATGATGTTGAATTCTCGCAATAGAAAAAATCACCAAGTAACCTGGCCATTAGTAATAGGTTTGTTGGATAAATAACTAATAGCATAGTGATCAATATACAAAATTTTTGGATAGCCTGTTATATAGTGGCGAAATTTATTAATAGCATGTATAACGACTAAAAATTATTTTTTTGTTACTATGTAATTCAATTCGGCAGGAGTAAGATTTTTGCTAATAAAATAAATAACATAAGGTTTCTTGTCTTCTTCTTGTCCAAGGACAATGCCTATAGCTATATTTGATGCATCTGAAGAGATGTGAAATGGTAATTTACAGTTCGGTCCTTTTAGCACTGGTGCTATTGAAACTAACCTTTTGAGATCTATAAATGCAACATCACACTTATTAGACCACTAAAATTCCACATTACCAGTTAAAGCATGTAAAGGTGTAGCTATTATTGAAATTTTTTCTATGAATCTACGATAATATCCTGCATAGCCAAGGAAACTACGTACCTCAGTTTGTGTACGAGCTATAGGAAAATTAAGGATTACCTCTATTTTTGCTGGGTCTACCTTGATTTCATCTGCAGAAACATAATGTCCTAGTACCACACCTTTAGTCATCATCATATGCAATTTGTCATGAATCAAACATAGCCTGGTAGAAATGCATCGTTCTAGTACCTTTTCCATATTGTTTAAAGCTTGATCAAAGTCAGTTCCATAAGGGGTAAAATCATCCATGTAAACTTCAAGTCCTTCATTAATTAAATAAGAAAATATGATCAAAATATCTCTCTGGAATGTGGCTAGAGCATTACATACTCCAAAGAGAAATACTCAATATGAGAAGGTACCCCAAGGCCATGTAAATGTAGTTTTATCCTGGTCTTCCGGAGCAATATGAATCTGATTATAACCGCTAAATCGATCTACGAAGGAGAAAAACTACTTCCCTGCTAAAGTATCAAGGACCTATCAATAAAAGGTAGGGGAAAATGGTCCTTCTAGGTAGATTTATTGAGTTGGTTGTAGTCTACATAAATTCTTCACTTACCATTCTTATTAGGGATGATTACTATTGGAGAGACCAACTAGCTATCTAAAATAGGATATATGTAATCTACATCTAACAATTTCTGTAATTATTCTTTGACAATGTCCCTGAGATGAGGGTTTAATCTTCATTGGGGTTGTCAAATGGGTCAAACATATTTTTCAATATAGATATTACTTGTACATAATTGGGGATCAATTCTCTTCACGTCGGGATACTCCCAACCAAAAGCACGTTGATATTTAGAAAGGATCTAAATCAATTTGTGTTGTTGTTGCTTATTCAAATTGGCATTAATCTTCAAAAAGTTTCCTGGTGAGATTTCAACTATAATGATCTTATGGAAAAAAATATTGGGAATCTGTTGCTCCATCAATTCTTCCAAAGGATCTCCCTATTCTTCATTATCTAAAACAACTTTTAACAGTTAACATGTTGGGATTCTTATAACAGTTGGGTTTCTAATGAAGCTGTTGATCACATAATCTTCTAGTTGGTTTTTGAGCCCACGAGCTTCTTCCAGTGTGAGAGGAGATCATAGGATTTATTTTGGATATCTAGGTGGTCACAACTGCTAATGTATGATAGGAAGACTTGGTTTAGATGGAGGATACATGATAAGTTTCTTTATGGCACTTCCTCTAGCAATTGTCATGCTTCCTGTGCGACATCCTATGTATGAATCTACCATTGCCAGCCATGGTCATCCCAATATTAATGGGTGTCCATCTAGTCTACTTATTGGGTTGATAACTAGGAAATCAGTTGGGTACTCCCAAGAGTCAACTGATATTTCTATGTCTTGTAATGTGCTGACTGGTTTAACCACCGATCTATCGGCCAGTTCTAACAGTTGAAGTAGGTTCAAAGGAGGTGATACCTAGGACATTACAGGTCTCAGTAGTCAAAATATTGATGGCTTCCCCCAAATCCACCAACATATTTGGAAAAAAACACCCTTGTATATAAACCGTTACCACGAGATTCCTTGGTTCTGTGTACTTGACTAGATCCTGCTTGCCCAGAATAAGATCGGACAAAGTTCCTACCATGTGAACAATTGATAGATTCTTAATTTTCCTTCTGGGATTCTTCCCACATAACTCTTTAATTGTCTTTGCATAAATAGGAATATCTTGTAAATCCTATAGGAGTGGCATTTTAACACATAGATTATTTAGTTCCTCGACGATATCAAAGTTGGGATATATGGCTAGTTTTTCTATCATTAACCTTTTGGGAAATGGGGGAGGAGAAATTACATCTTTATCAATATTTTGTTGCTCGACTGTGTTTTCCCCATCTTCTCTTTCTTCTGTTATGACCACAATCGATGGTTTTATTGCTGGTTTTATATCCTTCTCATTCTCCCGTTCTTGATGAATCTCACTTTCCTCAGGAGAAATTATACACTTTGATCTCAACCGGAGTTCATTGCACCCTACAGAGTTTGTTTCACCCTCCAAATTCTCGACAATTTGCATGAGCTAGACTGGTCTTTTATTAGGATTCAGGTTGGGTTGAGCTTGTAATTCAGGGCACATTTGAGGTTGGGGATTTTGGGGAAATTGAAGTGGAGCTTGTAAAGTGGGCTAAGCTTAAGGAGCCATTCCCATGGGTTGATTGGTCAGTCCCATGGGGCACTTCCAGTTTTGAGTCCAATTGGGTGCTTGGGTAGCCATGCTAGTTCACTGTGAAGGATAGGGGTTATTATTTGAATTTTTCCAAAATGGGGCAGGGTATTGCAATTTAGGCTAAGTAGGATTCACATTCAGCTAATTTGGCTAGGGTGTAGTAGGATATTGTTGGGACTGCCAGGTGGGATTAGAAAATGGTTGGCCCTACCATGTGTTTCCAGAATTATGCTGCTGATTACATTGTTCAGAAAAGAAAGAAGAAGTATCTTGTAGCATACCCGTGGGGAGAGAATTCCATTGGAGGTGTTGAGCCATCAGATATACTGGTTAAGTTTCTTCTCCTACTTCTTTAAAGACAAATTTTAGTCCTGAGAGTGATGGAAACTTCTTTGTCACATGATCTTTGGCACAGATGGCACAGGTCCAAACCACATCCAAGTGACACTCCCTTGAACTATGTTTCCTCCTGCATCGTGGGAAAAATATAGCCAATGACTATTATGCTTCTACTTGTTTTTGTTTAACCTACAGAACATCTAATTGTGTAGTCAGAGTACCAAAAATTTCAGTTTTACAATTTTCTAAAACATTACCAATTTCTGCTTGGGTGACACTCCCGGTAGTAATGTTACTTCTTCTGGTGATGGGGGTTCGTATTCTCAATTTGGTTTGTGTAGTACCACGTGAACACCTGATACACACTAGGACAATGTCATAATATGTTTCTTGATAAATGTCACCTTTTCCCATAAAATTTAACGTCTCTACCCATTCATCCTTCATACCTTTTGTTAGAGTGGCTTAAAGTACCTAACCTGGTAGTGTACCGTAAGGTGATCTCTGCAGGTTATATTAAAATATTTCAACATATTCTTCTAGTGTTTCATTTTATTTTGCAATGATTTTAAATATTTCATCCTTTAAATCCCTGGTTCTACAATACTCTTGATATTTTGTAAGGAAGGCTTGCTTCAATTCATCCCATGAATTTATAGTTCCTCCCCCTAGTCCCATAAACAATCGTAAAGCTGCTCCTTTCAAAGTGGAAGGAAATAGATTTAGTTTCTAGGGTTCAAAGGTATAGTCATAGCCTTTGCACATGACATCAAACTTGAATAAGAACGTGTCAAGGTCCTCTGAGATCAATCCATTGAAGGTTAGAATATTCTGTAGTGGAATGGATTTCATTGGGGCATTAGCAACCGAATCAGCCATAAGATATTCCAAAGTGGAAGTTTGGGGTCGAGGCAGATTTTGCTGTGCCATTTGGTTGAGTATGTGCCGATAACGTTCATGTATTTCTTGGTCTGGGTGTTCTACTCGAGGTGGTTGATTACTTGGTCCCTTAGGAGATTTTATCACGCTACCTATGTATGGGATTTGAGGTGTTCCTTATCCTATCAAAATCATAGGAGATATAGGTTCAGGTGGTGGTGTGTTTTCCTCTGCAAATCAACTAGTCTCCCCTTTTCCTTCTCTCAAATTACAAGAATTCCCCTCATCTAAAGGACTGAAAAGTGGAGTGTGTGTATTTTGAAAACTCTGTTCAGTTCCGTTATGAATCATAACATGAGCTTCAGTTGGTGAATTTTCTACTTGAGGGACTCGGGTAGAACCTTTTCAAGGTTCAAGCAAGGCTTGAGATTCAAATTTTCAGATAATTTTGTCTATAAAAGTGCTCTTTCCAAGGGGCACCAGGCCCTAGGGTTTTGTAGTTTTTGGTAAAGGTTTTTGTTTTTCAGGTTCTTTTTTCTTAGTCATAAACACTGACACAAATTCTATGTGCCTATATAACCTCTATGCATCAACTGAAGGTGGGTGTTGGCACAAGAATTTTACTTGTTGCCTACGTAGGTTCTTACCTTCCATTTTCAATACCTCATCCTTTAGAAACAAAACATATACTATCTTTTGTTGGACACACCTACCACACTTAGAGGGGGGGGGGGGTGGTGAATGAGTGTGGGGATATTTTTCCCAAAACTTCCCTCTTACATAAAAAATCCTTAGTTAACATTCAACATTTGCTCATTACTCATTGTTTTCATTTATAATCAGTTATATGTGAATACATATCAGCAACATATCATCAACAAATCATCTCCACAAGGAACACAAATAACACAAGATG
>JASDQU010360146.1:0-11809 GCA_032191745.1 Picea mariana | reverse complement strand
AAATTTAAGAAGTTAAAAGTTATATTTTTAAGTTGACTTAAGAAAGGAAAAGGAAAAAGGAGTAAAGGATAACTCAACAGAAAAATAGAAGATTAACCCTGGGAGTTAACCTAACTCAACAGAGAATTAGAAGCAAAAGTATAAGTAAGAGGTTGGGGTGCACCTATTATTCATTGGGGGTTTTGGATTAGCATTTGTTATTTCTCTTGAGCATTCAGTTTGGGGGTTTGCTGTACAAACCCTTGTGAGAAACTCAGTGGTGAAATATTCACTCACCTTGTTCCGCAGCTTGGCCTCGGGGATGAAATACTCCTCCACACCATTCTAGTCTTAGCCCATCTCCATCTAGTGCTTCAGAAGGGGCAGGACCATCATTTTGAGGGATTTTCTGGAGGGTTATCATCATTCTACATTTGTCTGCAGATTGGGACGTCTTGGAGCCATAGGGGACGTCCTGTGATTCAGTAAAACTCAGATCTAGGGAGATCTGCTTGAGATCTGAGTCTGAAACTTCTCCCATGGGATTCTCATAGCCCGATCTATATTCTTGGAGAGTTTTAGAGCATTTGGAGGCCTCCTTCATCAAGGTCGAACCAGCTAGGGGTTCAGTCATCCAGTGGGGCACCCCATTCAGTGGGAAATTCAGATCTACAGAGATTGAGCAAGATCTTGGAGATTCAGGCCCCTGGCTTATTATTACCATCACCCGATCTATATTCTTGGAGAGTTTCAGAGCATTTGGAGGCCTCCTTCATTAGGGCCAAACCAGCTAGGGTTTCAGTCATCTAGTGGGGCACCCCATTCAGTGGGAAATTCAGATCTATAGAGATTGAGAGGGATCTTGGAGATTCCGGCACCTGGGTTATTCTTACCATCTCCCGATCTATCAATTGGCATATTTCTTAGGGTGATTGGACACATTTGGCAGCAGGTCCGAGTTATTGAGGGTTTCAGCCTTCTATTGGAGCGTGGCATTCTTCAGCTGGAGAGTTTGGCATTCAGATCTACTTGTATTGATCTTCATTTCTTATTCAACCTTTGGAGGCATTATTTTGTATTAGCGGGAGCATTTTGTAGCAGCTCATATCTATTGCTTGTACAACCATCTGAGGTTTATGCCAGATCGGCCATCTATTGTATTGATCTTACATTGCTCATAATAAAAAGGTCAAATCTTTGCTTGTGCTTCTACATCTTGAATATATTGTGATCTCCATGTGTTGATGAATCTTGTATGCACTTAATAACTCAATAAATTAGTAGTAGTTAGTGATTCCAAGAAAGAATTTGGCTTGGGATCATTAAATTATGTTACCTTTGTTTTGAAAGAAACAAAAAAAATGAGTTCTTGAATTTAAAATAATAACATAACAATAGTAGAGGCCATTTTCTGTGCTTGAAATAATTAAGAGTGTTGAGAATGATGGAAGACGAAGAAGAAACATAACGTTGTTATAAATAAGAGGTTTTAATCATAAAAGAATCTCATATCATAATAGAAGAAGGGAAGAAAAAAAAAATTCTAATGAAGTACAAAACATAACCATCCAAATGACCTACAGGTCTTGAAATTGCTGATATCAATTACAGAGGAAAATCTGTAAATGATTAGATAACCAAATAAATTCAAACTACAGTAGAAGTTTGTGCTAAAATGTATCTGGTCATTCATTAGAAAGACATGAAAATAAATATGTTGAAAACAAAGTAAAGGGAAACATAACTTCAAGTTGACAGAATTTAGAATCTCTTTTGCATTATCTTATCACTGCAAATGAAAAAAACTTCTAGTACAATCGGCTCCAAAGCAAAATCCCTTTCTTCAGTCTTGTGAAATTATATTTATACATGATAACCAAATTCTTTTTCTGTTGGTGATTAACTAACTTATGAAGGTTAACGGTTACATTAATGTGCAATATTGAACCATTCACATTTCTATCTTTATCTTCTTTGTAATTTTGGTGATGAAAACTTTCAAAATAACACTTTATTTCTTTTTTGATGAACTTCCTTCTTCTGTTTTGAGACAGCTAATACATTTTCCCAGGAACTACACCAAAACTCTAGGAGCCTCTGGAATATCTTTCGCCTCAAATAGGAAGAATTTTCTCTGTAGCTCTGGTAGACGATCTTCAATTATCCTTCCTGTAAACTCATTAGTTTGTAACTTTAAATTTAGCTTCACCATACACCTATTAATTTGTGTGACATCAATTACCTTTATTTGTGAGATTTCTATTTGAATTTTTTCTAGATTCTCCTTGAAATTTAATTGATCCTTTCCAATGTTAATTTTTCCTAACAACCCAGGACAATTGTCTCTTCCAATGTTCAATGAAGATTTATCTAGAAGGTCGAAAATTCCTTGGAAATCATCATTAACCTCATTGGTTATTCTCTTTTTTTTGGTAAGGTTTGCCTCCCATACCTTGAGTATTATATCCCCTTTAATCTTCTCTGAAACAAATAGTTTTTGAGTTTTTTCGACTTCCTCTTTTGCTAAAAATGCCACTGCCTTTTGAAAAGTGGTCCTAGCTACTTTTTCTTTTTTCTCTTTGAAGAGAATACCATCAAAGGATTTGTTTGCCTCCTGAAAGTAATTATGAATAATTTCTATCTTGGAGATCACTCCCTGTTTATCTTTTTCTATTTTTGCATGTATTTCCAACACCCGATCTTGAAAAATTTCCATCTCTACCACTTGATTTTGAATTGAATTCATCTTATTTTGTAATTGTTTATTCATTTCTTCCTGGTGGAGGACCTGTCCTTGACTGACCTGTATCTTCATGTTCATTTCATTTAAGCTTTCTTTTAGCATTTTAATCTCATGTATGTCACTGACTCTGGCTTGTTATAGCCCTTTGTTTATTTCCTGACTGATATTTCTTTTAGTSTCCTTTAATTGAATTAGTAGCTGGGCTATCATTTGATCTTTCTGYTGTAACCTRGTTCTCAAGTTATCTACAGAGTATAAATTTGTTGTTGCCAAGGCTCCCATTGAGCCTACTACTTTTGTAGAGAAATCCTCTTATTCAAGATTTTATCCATCTACGATGATCTTATGTTCTTTATCATTGCATCTCCTCTTGGATGCATTTCCTGTTTCAAGACAACCTTCCTCTTTTTCCTGAAAAAATAATTGGATGAAGGAATCTCGTCTCTAGAAATAGGTTAAATATCACTAACATATAGAACTTCCATCTGGGGGTTTCCATAAGTAAACTGCAAAGGGGTCAAAGAAGTAATAAGGCTTCCTAGATTTGTTGATGCCATTCCTCCTACTTTTTTGGGAATGTCACCAGGGATTTTGGCGGATGTTTCAAACTCCTTTCCTTTCTCTGACTCTGAGTTCTCGATCTATGGAACTTCTGTTCTTTGTGAATACATTTCAATCTCCTTCGGATTTTCCTTTGTATTTTCTTTATCCTATAGCTTTGATTCAAAACCTGAGGGAGGCTCTTCATGCTCTTGAGGGGGAGTCGTGGATTCACCTTGCAATACCTTAGATAAACAGCTTCGCCTATGACTTTGGAAAGTCATAAAAACGGTCTATAAGTCGGGTGATAATGCCCATACTCTGTTTAACACATCCTCACAAGTTTTGACCTCTTTGAACATATCATCGTAAGCAAACTTTTCATGTTCATAGGCTTTCATACCACAGTGCATCATGTGTTTTTTCACTAGTTGATAAGGGTCATGCTTTTTGTGCTCAGTATTTACCAATTTGACCTCTTCAAGTGCTTCTGCTTCCACCTTGGAATGACCCAAGTTTTGTGATGAAAATTTACCGATATATACAGGGAATATTGGCCAGGACTTCTTTTGAGCCATCTTTAGCTCTATTCTGATACCGCCTTTCACTATTTGGTGAGCTACTTCCCTACACACCAATCTGTCGAGGAGAAATTTTGGAAGTGCATGAGGAGGGATTGAGCACCCATAAACCCTGATATAGGAGAAGCTTTCTTSAATGAACTATTCAGCTATTGTCTTAAGGTTTTCTGAGACTGTCTCAGAAATGCGAGGGGGGTCACAACCATAAAACATTTTATACATTGGTATTATTATGAAATGACAGATTTTGTAAAATGAATTTTTAGTGTTTTCTTCCCATAGCTTAGAGTGATACTCGTGAATGGGYTCGGGGTAGGTTATGTTCCAACTCCAAGTCATCAAGGGGAATGGAGTCATAAAACAAATTGCATCCATGATGTATGCCAACATGTAAAAGGCCACTGGTTGGCCTTCRGATCTTGTAGATTTGTAATCTGAAACCTCTTTGGCTAGGTTATCGGATAAAATCTTGCTCCAGTTAAAATTATATCCTTCTGATGCTTCCTCTAAGAAGGGAACCCATTATGCGGGGAAATGACAGGGACTCTTTTTGCCGAAGAGTCTGCATATAATCATGGCTACATAAACCATGTACTCATTCAAAGAAGCTATGGCATAATTTCCATTGGTATCTACCCTAAATTTTGATGAACATATCCACCAGCCTTTGATTAAGTCAGGGTAGATAGTACATTCCTTTCTCTGAAATTTAGCTATAAATTCAACATTTAAAATGTATATAGGATTGGGTGAGAGTTTGTACATTACTTGGATATGTTCTGGTCTAAATGAGCCGATAATGACCATTTGATCGTTTAAAATGCTTCTCGTTGGAATATCAATCTTTTCTAAAGCCCAACTGACCATGTCGTTGGACATCATGAGCTGTGGGCGTGCTGCAATCTTGTGAAGCTCTCATTCTGCTATGTCCCAAAGGTGATTCTCAGAATCATTAGGGGAATTCTCGATTTCATAGTCCATAATTTCATAGATTTGTCTCCAGGATTTGTTCGAGTCGATAGCATGTGGCGTAGTGTCAGATATGACATCTCCCTCCGGGATGCAAATCTCAGTTGTATTTTCACTCTTCTTAGGTTCCTTCTTCGGTTCCATAACTTTCGTGTTAGAAAGAAAAACTATCACATAAGAGAGGTGTATAAGCTTGGCTAAATGCGACTTACTCCTGATAGAAAGAACAAGAATAAGATTCGAAACCCAAACCTTTAATTTTCCTTTAACTCATTTTATGGTGAAAATACTGACGCAACTGACAAGAAATTAATACGTTTAATGCAGAGAATATTTCTGAGATATGCATTTGTGTCACAAAAATCATCAGTTATCCGTTATTAATATGGTCATATTTCAGCGATTCTAAATTTAAAATTTGAAAGATCTCGTTCAACGGAATCCGAAATATGAAAATACCTAAAGAATTTTAATTACCATTAATTGTGATTTTAAAACAAATTTAGTTCAGCTTAAACATTGGTTATGAGTCGAGACTTCGCGTTTTCAGGGATCTTGCTTCCACGAGGTATGTCATCACTAAACCTTGAATCCTGAAATCACGATGAGATTATTTTAAGTTAAACATTGGTTATTAGTCGAGACTTAATGTTTTGAAGTTTTTTGGGGATCTTGCTTCCATGAGGTATTAAACCCTGAATCCTGAAACCTCGATGAGATTAGTTTAGGCCTTAACCTTGGTATTAGTTTAGGCCTTAACCTTGGTACTCGGAACAATGCGTTTTTAATGCATATCGAGGTTTCGTGAATCGATATGCATTAAAAACGCATTGCTCCGAGTAAGCCCAAATCCCGAAAGGTTGAAAGGTTGTTAATAAACTTCTTTAAGCTTTAATTAATCACGATTAAAAATACTTTATAGAATGTGCATCGGGACTTTAAAACATTTTAGTTTTCTGCCTTTTATTATTAAAAATAATTCTTGTCATGATTTTGGTACCAGGCTTTTGGAACTGATAGCAAGGGTTATACCTTATGAAAAGCTGAATCTCGAAAAAGAAAATTTTAGTTCTTTTTTTTTTTTTTTAATTTAAAAGTTAAGTCGGCCCCATATTAGGAAAATACGAAGTTTTAGGTTAGAGATAAAAAATTTAAACCTGTTTCAACATAGGCTCCAATTGGGGACCTCGTCTCCTTGTGGGACGAGGAGAACGTGTAGACTTAGTTCTTTTATTGGGTAAATGGGGTCAGTTATTCCAGTCTGTGAGACATAGTTGTAAAAACCCAACTAGGAAGATAAAGACTTTGAACTTAACTTCGGAAAAATTTTCAAGATTAAAACATTTGACAATCTCGAGATAGGCTCACATAGATTCCCCTTTCTAAAACCGACCTTGGATTTGTGCAAGATAATTGAAACAAGATTAGTCATTCTACCAGTTTTTATTTGATCATATTCGCATCAAGGTACTCTTATAGTGTAATCTGGAATCCCATAATCTTAAAGTGTAATTTGGCTGAAAGAAGAAAAATTACCAGAGCATCTTGCAATTCATGTATAATAGCCTTGTTAGATATGTAGACATTACTTCACTGCCAATGAGCCTGTTCAATACCCCGGTGAAGTTATCAGATTTTCCAAAGTGAATTTCCTTTCACAACTTCATTATTTTCAAGCATTTAAATGCTGAGATGAGGGCAATCATATAATGAATTTCCTTTCATCGTATCTTTAGATTAGATTGGGGTGATCAATAATGAATTTTCTTTCACCATCTGTTTATATATACTTTTGTTATGAAGTGGGGGCAATCAATCAGTATGTAACAAACTCAGGAAAATATACTGCTTAAAACTTTTACAGCAAAGGTATGTCAACTTATTTAAATAGCTCTAGGTTAATCTTCCTTTTGGCCCTCAAACACTTTGAATTTAGGGAGAATCTCAGGGAAAAATTATTAATATTTCTTAGGGACTTTCCTTGAGAAAAAACGATCAGTTTATTCCCACTAGAATGACTAAAAAGGTTAGGATTAGCCTAGACATACTTCCGGTTCAGCCAAAGTTTAGGAAAAACATAGAATTTTACCTATCCTCACTTTGAAAGTTAGTCTGAACGTTTCCGAAGTTAAGATGAGACCTTTCTTTCCTCCAAAGACTAATGGAAAAATAGTCATATTTGGGTTAAGAGTAAGCTCGATAATGATCTAAGGGAAAAGGTAAGAGAACCTCAGAAACTTAGGAGTGTCAACGACTAATTTTTAAAGATTTTTTTTTTTTTTTTTAAGTATCACATTAACCGTCGTGAAATTTAGTGTCTCACTCATTGGTACCTATTAGGAAATTTTAACTCAGGTTCTAAGGTCACATTTCATACCTTAGTAGTTCTTTGTATTTACAGCCATAAGACTGTTTACTTATTACCTTTTTGGGAAGTATTTATCATGATTATTCATGTAGATTACCCTTTTAGTATAGTTGATCTCTTGGGTCCTTGACGATTTTTATGCAAATAAGATGACCTGATAACTGTCAGAAACTCACACAAATCAAAACTCATAATTGTCAAAAGCCCATACAAATCTTGTGAACTGCTAGATTTTGAATTGTTTTGTATTTACATTTTCTTATTTTTTTTTCTATTTTTGACAGAATTAAACTTACCAAAAGTAATGTAACTATAAATAAAACATAAAAACAAACCGATATGTACAATGATGTTTCAGAAACATATTACTGCATGTAGTGTTTAAGGTATTGCCCATTTACAGGGGCTCTCAGAATGTCTCCATCAAGATTTTCTAATGATTTTTTTTTTTTTCCCTCTCAGGCCGAGACTCTATAAGGGCCAGACCAGATCGAATCGAACTTGCCTTGTTTGACAGTGTCTTCTCTTCTGGATTCCTATCTTAGTACTATATCTCCAGGGAGTAAATCTCTATCCTTATCTTTTTGATCGAATAAATCCTTCATTTTATCTTGACATCTTTGCAACTTTTCATTTACTTTGACTTTATTTTGATGCACTTCGACCAGCTAGTTTGCCCTCCTGGCAATGTCGTTAGGTTCTTCATTTGAAGCTTGCCAAAGTTTCATTACTGGTAGAGCAAGATTGATTGGTAAAATAACATCAGTGCCATAAAATATCTGAAAAGGGGAAATCTCAGTTGACCTTTTGGTACTTATCATGTTGGCCCATAGAGCGTATTTCAAATGGATATGCCATGCTTTCTTATTCTCAGTCAAGATTTTTTTGATCATGGTTGTCAGAATTTTATTAGATCACTCAGCTAAACCATTACCCTGTGGATAATAATCTGTCGAGTTCCCTAATATGATGTTAAATTTTTGGTAGAAGCTTATCATATCCATTGATTTAAACGCTTGTGCATTATCGGTGACTATCTTTTGGGGACAACGAATCTAGATAAAATATTTTCTTCCAGAAAATTGATTACTACTGAGTCAGTTGTGCTTCTCATGGGAATAGCTTCCACCCACTTAGTAAAGTAGTCTGTTGCAGTTAGGATCCACTTGTGCTGAGCAATGGAATGTGGATGAATTTCTTCTATGAAATCAAGGCCCCATTGTTGAAAAGGAGCTTCGTTTTTAATTGGAACAAGAGGTAAAGCTGGGACTTTATGTTTACCTGTAAACAACTAACAGGGAGTACAAGTTTGAACTTTGGTGTTTACATCTATGAATAGATTGAGTCAGTAATATCCAGCTCTTAATATTTTATAAGCTCGAGCTCACCAAGCATGGTGTTCTCCACACACTCCCTCATGGAACTCATTAATAACCTTTTCAGTTTTGGTCTCGACTAAACAACTCAGCAAGAAACCTAGGGGATCTTTCCAATATAATTTTCCATCTATAATACAATATTTTATAGCATGTAGCTTCAGTGTCTTGGCTTTAGATGGGGTTAGCTCACTGGGACATTGAAGATTCAATAGGTAAGAAACAATAGCATGGTACCAGACTGAAGTAGAAAACTTGTCGTGAATCTCAACTGTAGGTGTAGCAATATCGATTTCATTAATCTCTAGAAAACCCTCATCTTCCTGCAACTGATTTATTCCAAGTGCCTGGAAGTTTGATTCGACTAGAAATTTAGCCAAACCTTGGCCTTTAATGAGTTTTGTTGGTTTGACTTCCAGATCAAACTCTTGAATCTTAGCTATCCATCTACCTGTTCTTCCATCACTATCCGGCTGAACCAGTATATCTTTAATAGAGGTTGTAGGTACATAGGCTATGATATTTGAGTGTAATACATACATTCTGAAAGCATTGAGAGCCTTCACCATTGCATAAGATTGTTTTTCTAGTATATTATATTTCAACTCATCATCTCTCATAGTTTTACTGAAAAATGAAATAGGTTGTTCAAAGCCTTCCTCATTTTTCTACAACAATACGGCTGCAATAGTGTGTTCGGAAGCAAAGGAAAAGATTAGAAACTCTTTTGTGTAATCAGAACTTGCCAAGATTGGCGCTTCGCTGATAAATTTCTTGATTCGTTGAAAAGACGCTTTGTCTTCACTTGTCCACTTCATCTCACTGTTCTTTTTTAACATATCTGTGATCAACTTCACAATTTCGGCGAAGTTAGGGATGAATCTTCTCAAGATTTTTCCTAAGAAAGACTATATTTCTTTTTCATTTCTAGGGATGTTTATAGTATCTATTGCTTCAATTATTTTGGGATCGATTTTGATTCCATCTTTAGAAACTATATGACCTAATAAATTACCTTCTTGCATAGCGAAATGAGATTTTTTGGGATTAAGGGACAAACCAAATTTACGACATTTCTCGAAAGTTTGCTTCAGGTGCACTAGATGCTCTGCATCGGATTTTGAAAAAACAGTCAGATCATTGAGATAGATAACAACAAACTTATTTCTCTCGCCCACGAAGGCAATATCCATGGCTCGCTGTGTTAGAATATAGAAGATGGTGTGCTCGTTTTACCATTGACAATGCCCTCGTCACCCAACCACAGGCCAAAGCCTCCCTCTGAGCACCTTAACCTTGACCTGAGAATTCCTCCAGAAGAAAACCCTAGGCTAGATAGCCAAAAAGAGAGTAGTGCATCAATCCCCAAAGATAGCGCATCACAAAATACTGATCATATGTTCCAAACCCTAGCCAAGAGATATCCAATCCAATACTGAAACTAGTTGCTGCTGCACCTGCACCTGCAACCATCCTCCAAACCTGCGCACCAGACTGCAACTGCAGTGCGCACCAACTGGGAAACTACAATTATGAGATGCTGTCAAATGAGAACTAGCGCCCTGTATTTATAGTAATCCTACCAGTTTGTTGGGGCCAACTTCTCCTTCTGGGTATGTGTCTATTCAGTATATTGTTATTAATTCTGGTTGACTTCTTCTCTTGGAGGCTAGTAGCCTAATATAAATTATCTTCTTGAGCCGAAAAGGCTTCTAGGGGTATTATCCAATTCATTAGGGTTTCTCTTGCTTCCCAGAGTATTTTATTCTCATCAGGTTCACATGTAGAGGTAAATACCTCCCGCATCTACCATAATATTAACACTCCCTCGTAGCTAGAGAGGTATTTACAGGTAATGGACTTGAGCACAAATATACCATTTACCCGGTAGCATCAATATAGTCATATAGACTATTTCATAACTATATCATGAGCATCACCATCACCATCAGCTGCATCATCTCTCGAAACCATACTTCATCTAAGTAGTTAGATATGATGTTGGATAAGTCACTCTCACCATGGAGTGATACAAGAGGAGTAAAAGCTCTGAACTGTTTCCGTCTGGAAAATCTCTGTTCATCATTCATCTGAATGATCATCATCTCCAATAATCTACTGATAGTCTTCAAGGCAATTAGAACAAGGATAGAACACACCTGTGTCTATTCACAGTAGTACATAAATACAATTCAGTGGTTAACTACCACATCAAGTAACACACAAGTACTTGATCAGCAACGTATAGTTGCGAACGATGAAACATATTCACCACAATAGTCCTCATCTACTGTCATATAGTCTTCATAACAAACATCTGAGAGAATCCTACATAGAAACAATGTTATGATAAAAACTGTATCATATGGGCCAATCTTTCACTCACGTCTGTGAGATCTGAAAGAATGTCTACCACCACAGTAGTCTTCATCTGCATAGAAAAGGTGTTATGATAAAAACTGAATCATCTGGGCCAATCTTTCACTCACGTCTATGAGATCTGAAAGAATGTCTGCCCTCAATATAGAACATCAATAATAATCATATGGGCCAATATTTCACTCACACCTGTGAGGTCTGAAAGAATGTCTACCCTCAATATAGAATATCAATAATGGGCTATCTACCCCATTCTTCTCAACCAAGGAAGAAGTATTGTTTTTGATTTCTGAACCTGGACCATTTCCCACCCTGGGCCATTCTTCCGACATTAAACAAAGTGTAACCTAGAAAGAATGAGTCTGCCCTCGAGAAATGTATGGACCATTCCTTACCCTGGGCCATTCCTCCGACACTAAACAAAGTGTAACTTGGAGGGAATGAGTATACCCTAAGGAATGACTATCCTGGACTATTCCCCACCCTGGGCCATTCTTTCGACACTAAACAAAGTGTAACCTGGAGAGAATGAGTCTGCCCTCGAGGAATAACTATTCCTGATTGCTGAGCCTGGACTACTCCCCACCCTGGGCCATTCCTTCGACACTAAACAAACTGTAGCCTGAAGAGAATGAGTCTACCCTCGAGGAGTAATTGTCCGGACCATTCCCCACCCTGGGTCATTCCTACGACCCTAAACAAAGTGTATCCTGGAAATAATGAGTTTTCCCTCGAGAAATGTCTGTCCTGCATCAACCTCCAAAATGGACGATTCTTCGAAACTTCTTACAACTGTGAACTTCGAAAGAATGACTGCCTGACGAGGTGGACCATTCTACTTGACCACTACTCAGAGTGAATTCCAAGAAGAATG